>WOXC01007080.1:0-140000 GCA_011680675.1 Gymnobelideus leadbeateri
ATGGTACTCTGACTATCTCCAATGAGAGAAGCTGAGGAGCCCTGTTGATAATTCCCCAGAGAGTTCCCTCTCCCCTGCTATCCCACTACCCCTTTCCTGATATTTAACACAACAACTTAACACATCATCCTAAGCATTTTTTTTCTTTAGGAGAATTAGGGCAGGCCCTGGCACAAAGCCACATAGGATACCTGAGGGGATATGCAAAATGAAGATCAAGCACAAAAATAGATTTAATTTTTTTCTTTTTTTGGTTCTGAGGGCAAAAGATTTTGAATGAAAAATAAGTTACTATTTTTAAAGCTGGAATCCAGTTGTTATGGCAACAGAGGGCCCTGGAATCATGCTGCAGAGTCAAGTTCAGACAGTGCCTCAGTCTGGTGACCAGTCAGTAGCAAGCTCTGAGGTATGCCAGTGGGATTCATTTCTCACTTACACTGGAATTTAAAAAATAGGCAGAGCATCTTCCTTACTCCTCTGAAGGAGGATTGGCATGTATAGTGGGGTCCAAGCTGATTCTCTAAATATCTTTTCTCTCCAGGATATATAGACTTATCTCCTTTACCTGATAATGCAACTATTTTTCCTTCAGTCAAATGATCTTTCTTTATTCTTAGGATTTAAAATTAGAAGGAAAGGGGTGGCTAGGTGGCTCGGTGAATATAGCACTGGCCCTGGAGTCAGGAGGACCTGAGTTCAAATCCAACCTCAGACACTTAACACTTCCTAGATGTGTGACCTTGGGCAAGTCACTTAACCCCAATTGCCCCTCCAAAAAAAAAAGCTAAAAAAAATTAAAATTAGAAAGAAATATAGAGGTCCTTTAGTCCAGTAGTATCAGACTCAAATAGAAATGGGAGTCATTAAACCATATATAAGGATACCTGTGGACTGTATTCTAAATATTTCCCAAACACATTTTAATCTGTTTCAAGATGCACTAGGGAGTATTGCTGCCACATGTGGCCTTCAGGTTGCATGTTCCCTCTAAAGTTATCTTTCATATACTCTGTATGTATCTTGTATGTGCCTACACATTTACATGTTGTATTTTTATGTATGTGTTCATTTATTTTGAGGATAGATCTCTGCATCTCACACAGGCTGGAAGGTTAGAGGCCTCTCCTGAGGGAACCCATTCCTGATCTGCACCTGCTGTTTCTGAGTGAGGCCGGTTCACTCCTCCCTTACTCAGCCTACTCCCATTCTCTTCATTCCACCCCACAGCATCTGCTCCTCTCTACATCAGTGCAGACATCCATCCAATGGCTTAGAACTCCCAAGCTCAAGTGACCCACCAGCATTAGCCTCCCCACAGGAGAGTACAGGGATGCATCACCACTTCTATCTTTCTCCCTCTTTAGAAGGTGAGCTCTTTGAGGGAAGGGACCTGGTCTTTCTTTGTGTCTCCAGAGCTTAACAAAGTGCCTGGCCCATCCTAGGCACTTAATAAATACTTGATGGAGATATGCTTTGGCAGCAAAAAGACCTGCTATGTTAGAGCGCCTGAGTCCTTACCAGCCAGTACCTGTCAAAGCAATCAGTTCCCCATATTTGATGTCACCAAGTGTGTGTCACACCACATGGAACCTCTAGGCTATACTCAAAAATTCAGACACATCAGAGGAGTTACAATAGGACTCCATAGAATGTGCTATTAAGGCCCTGGAGAAGTATAACACATAAAAGGACTTAGCAGTCCACATCAGAAAGAAGTTTGAAAAGAAATACAATCCCGGGGCAGCTAGGTGGCACAGTGAATAGAGCACTGGTCTTGGAGTTAGGAGGACCAGGGTTCAGATCCAGCCTCAGACACGTAACACAAACACTAGCCATGTGACCTTGGGCAAGTCACTTAACCCCAATTGCCCTCCAAAAAAGCAAAAAAAAAAAAAAGAAAAGAAAAGAAATACAATCCCACTACGAATTGATTTGTGGGAAGAGACTTGGGCAGTCATGTGACACATGAGACTAAGCACTTCATCCATATCTACTTGGGCCAAGTTGCAATTCTTCTGGTCAAGTGTGGTGAGAGCAGAACTGTCCTTACTTACCCAGTGATACATACACACACACACACACACACACACACACACACACACACACAATGTATATCTCCACATAACAAAGACCACAACCTAGCAACTGAACTCTTCAGTGTTGCCATAGGACCATCTCAATCTTTAAGCCTTTAAAGTGTCATTTTGTTTTGTTTTGTTTTGTTTTTATTGCTGGATAGGGCATCCTATGTACTAATTTGATGTGGTTATAAAACATTTTGTAACTTTTTGTGGTGGCAAAGAACTGGAAACTAAGGAGATGCCCATCAAATTGCGGAAAGGTTAAAAAAATTGTGGTATTTGAATATAATGGAGTACTGTTGTGCCATAGGAAATGACAAAAGAGATGGTCTTAGAAAAACCTGGAAAGACTGGAATGAACTGATACAGAATCAAGTGAGCAGAATGAAAGAACAAATTGTGCAGCCGTGAAAACAACTTTCAAAGACTTTAGAACTCTGAGCGATACAAAGACCAGCCTTAATTCTAGAAAACTCATGATGAAAGAGAAGTAATGGTCTCAGGGTTCAAAATGAGACATAAATTTTGGGGCATGGCCAATGGGCTAATTTGTTCTGCTTGACTATTCACATTTGTTACAAAGGTTTTGTTTTTCTCTTTCTTTTCCCATAGAGTGGGAGAGGACAGTGACAATAGGAAGGATATAAATACATTTTTGTTCACTGAAAAGAAATTTAAAATGATTATCAAAATTTTAAAAATACACAATAACTGATTAATTGACAAGGAAATAGAGTCCCAGAGAGATAGTGACTTGCCAAGGTCACACCAGCAGTAAATGGAAGAAGCAGGATTCAAAACCTGGTCCTTCTGCTTCCACATCCAGTGCTTTCTTTATGACCCCTCCCTCCATCCCCACTTTTCCTTGTTTCCAGCAGCTGAAGATGTCACTGACTTCTCAGGAACAAATTCATGCATCAGTATAAACTTCCTCCTAAATGATTACCCTCAAGCTATTCCTTTTCTTCACTAATCACAAAATGAACTTCCTTTCTCAAAGACAGACAAAAAGGACCTAGAGAGATCAAAATGTTTGTAGCATCACTTTTGTTATAGTAATTCAATTTCACAATCCTTTACCATGTGTCATGCTCTGTATCAATTAATATGGAAAAAGACAAAAATAAATGAAAATAGTCTTTGTACTCAAGAAATTTATTTCTACTAAGGGAGGGGTGAAGGAAAGAAAAATATGTATAAGGATATGAAAAATGAAAAACATATAGAAAATAAATTTAAGTAATCTCTTAGAGTCATGAAAGGTCTCCCCAGGCATGGTCCCTGGAGGAATGCCACTTGAAGAGGTGAGCCTTAAGTTTAGTCCTGGATGGGGTGAGGGACTCTAAGACACAGAGAGGAGGAGGGGGGAGTGCATGCCTGGTGTGGGAGCCAGTCTACACTGGCACAGAAAAGGAGACAGAATGTTGTGAGTCTAGAATAGCAAGTGGCAAAGAACTAGAAACAAAATGGGTGCTTGTCCATTAGGGAATCGCTAAATAAATTGTGTTACAAAAATCTTCGTATAGTTTTAAGCCTTAATAGCTTAAGGTTCTGCTCTAATACTTTTGGGTCATATAAAATGGTGAATGTGGAGAAGTGAGAGAAACTTGGGAAAACTTGTAGGAACTGATTCAGAATGAAGTGAGTAAGCACTGGGAGAACATCTACAACAATGCAAAGGAAGACAATATTAAAAGACATCAGAACTCTTATCAGTACAGTGAACAATTATGATTTTAGAGGACTGACCAAGAAGCAGGATCCCCTCCTCTCCATAAGTAGGTGCAGAATGAAGCATGCGTTGTTAGTCATGACCAATGTGTTTATTTGTTCTGTTTAATAATTTAAATCAAGGGAGGGTTCCATTGGAGGAAGGGAAATTATGAGAAAATCATACATATACACACACACACTCACACACATATATGTTTATATAGAGAGAGACAAAGAGAAACAGAGAGAGAGAGAGAGAAAGAGAGAGAGAGGAAGAGAGAGAAAGAGAGAGGGGGGAAGAGAGAAAGAGAGAGAAGAAGAGAGAAAGAGACAGAGACAGAGAAAGACAGAGAGAGAGAAAGAGAAAGAGAGAGACAGAGACAGAGACAGAGAGAGACCTGGATACATAGAGGCCTCTGGCTCTGGGGGGAAGCTTGTGCATGGCAGGTCTGCCAGGTTGGGTCAGGCAAATGGGCTGGACTAGGTCTGGGAGAAGCTCAAATGTATCCTAACCACATGGGGAGGGAACATTCCATATGGCAGCTTCTAATTTAAATAATGATTTTTGCTAACCTTATGTAAACATAAATAAAAATTACACTATCCTTTAAAAACCAGTATTGAAATTTTGCTGCATTCTACATTTCAGTGCCCTCATTCAGGATCACACGATCACTAGTTAGAGCTGGAAGGGACCATTGAGTTCAATCCTTCCATTTTACAGAGGAAACAGACCCTGGCAGGAGAAATGACGCCCATGGTCACACAAGTAGCAGAGCTGGAATTTAAACCCAAGTCCTTTATGCAAAATCCAGCATACTTCCCATGGTGCCATGCTGAGTTTGGGTTCTGTCAGCTTTCCCATTTGTTCCTGACATTCCGCTTCCTTTTCTCTGAGGAAATTTTAAGAAGACACTCAGGATCTATCAGTAAGTAATCATTGATCTCCTACTCTGTGTTCAGTCTTGTATTTGTGTGGTTTGTCCTTCATTCTTGAAGAGGACCATAACATCAGGGAGGTGATGCCATGACTTGCAAACGAATTGGATATAAGTGAGGGAGGGCTGTACAAAGTCACCAGCTTCACCTTCTCCTCCAGAGCCTTCTGGGTCCAGTGGCCAGATATAGATCAGGATAACTGGAGATGGCCTAGGATGCTTTTTAAGCTAAGGCCAGTCTTGTGGTACACATTGTGAGGCATACAGACAATTGTATAAGGAAAGGCCCTGACCTCAAGAAGCTTACAATCTAGTTGGTAGACTAATATACCATTCCTGAAATAAATGAAAGCTATATAAGAGAATATATAGTCAAATTGACTGATGTGAACCCTAAGTACTGTCAGTATTGAGAACAAGAGGGCAGATTAATGAGAACTGGAAGAGTTAGGTAAGGCTTCACAAAGAAGGTGGGATTTGAAACTGACCTTTGAAGTTGCCAGGTGAGTCAGACTAGCACTACCACATTGACCACCATCACCCCTCAGGCCTGATGGAAACAGTCCAGAATCTAAGAGTTTGGGGAATAGCAAAGCTTTCAGCCCAGTGTTCTCACTCATCATCATGGGAGATGCAGCCTGGCAACAACTCCTGCAGGTGCTACAACTACAGAAGACCCAGAAAACAAAGTTTTTGCCACCAAAGTCCTTGGCACTGCCACATGGTTTAACATCAGAAATTGGCATAATTTTATCAGTGAAAATGACATTAAAGAAGAAAATTACCATCTGCCTTGCTGTTGTACCTTCAAGACCGTTGGACTCTTTCATCTTATTCACAGGTGAAACCTTCCACATGTATCGTCTCCTGCCTTATCATGGTTCCCCTCTCGCAGGGTTTAACTTCCCTCCAGACCCTTGATGGTGGCAAGGCTCAGATTTTCTATAGGATACAAGGCCCTTCTTCCAGTGAGGCTGCACTTGTGGTCAAACTGTCTGTTCCTTGGTCTCTAGCCGAATTTTCTCTAGGTTCAGTTTACTAGTTATGGCTCTGGGTAATATACTTCACATAAAATAAAATTTTAATAGTATCCTAGGGCTGCTAGAAGGTGCAGCAAGCAGAGAGATTGCTGAGCCTGGAATCAGGAAGATTCATCTTTTTGAGTTCTGGTCTCACTTACTAGCTGTGACCCTGGGCAAGTAATTTAAACCCTGTTTGCCTCAGTTTCCTCATCTATAAGATGAGTTAGAGAGGGAAATGGCAAGCAACTCCAGTGTCTTTGCCAAGAAAACCTCAAAATAGGGTCCCAAAGAATCAGAAATGACTGAAACAACTGAACAACAAAAATATCCTCATAGTAAAAAATTTTCAATGTTCTTATAATGTCTACCAGTAAATAATACTGGACAAAAAAAATTTCATGTTTTCAGCTCAATTTTATTCTGAATCTAACAAAATTACAAGTAGTTTAGTGTGAAGAGGAAGATTGCTGTCAATCAGAGTTTTATGATCAAGAACAGCATCAGATAGGATCCCCTCAACTTGTAGGATGCTTCCTAACAATTCTGATTTTCCCCTTTACTTACAAAAACCAGTATATTTGGAGGACTGCTCTAATACATCTATCACGTTTTAACTATAGCAATTTTACTTCAGCAGCTTTGTTGGAAGCATGCAATTTCCAGAAATTTGGTGATGCAATATACATTGCATGCTAGAATCACTAGAAGCTAACCCCAAAGGGAAACACTATCATCATATCTGTATTCTGCTTGGGTGTTTATACTCAAGCTAGGTGGGGAAGGTGTATGTGGGGGGGCGGGGGTGAGAATTTAGAGAAAGTCTGGGAGAGTCAGGAATGTAGTCTTAGAGAGGAATTAAGACTTGGCTGATCTGGACCTCCTCCTTATAATGGAATTTCTGGAAGGAACAGCCAATAAATAGGAGAGGCTCCAGGGGCTGAGGGTCCTTCCAATGTGTGAGGCCAGGGGTAAAGTGAGATTTCAGAGTGAAGAGGATTCATGGGCGTGGTAGAGAAAGTCCAGAAGAGGGAGGAGTACTGCCTGAAAGGGAATGAAGAAGAGTCATTTCACACACACTGCCAGGACACAGGACAGCCAATAGATCACCCACCCATCCTACATTATCAAACTAGATACATAAACCAGAAGGCAATTTTCTAGCTAGTGACTGATTTTAGCCAACCTCCCACAGTACCTCCTCATTAGACTGTGAGTTCCTTGCAGGCAGAGACTGGTTTTCTTTCTCTGTATTCCCAGTACTTAGGACTGTGCCTGACACATAGCAGATGCTTCATAAATGATTACTGACTGACTGTTTCAAATGAAAATGTATGTGGTGCATGACTGATACAGACAGGAATACTGTGGACTCTGGATGTTAGCTTTCAGACTCATTGGTATGGACAGTTTGGCCCCAGGATGGGAATTCCAAGATGAAATCTTACAGGAATACATTTATAGCCCTAAATTTTGGTTCAAAAAGTCATCTGTACAAATAGAGGATGGTGGAGACATGGCTAGACAAAGTTTATGTGAAAAAGGCCAGGGAGTTTTAATAGACTGACTGTTCAATATGAGTCAGTAATGTGACTCAGCAACTAGAAATGATATCTTTGGGTGTATTAAGAGAAGCAGAGTGTCCTGAGTGAGAAAGCTCATGCCCTGCCCTCTGCCCTGGGCAAAACACATTGGGAGCCCTGTGTTCAGGTCCTGGCAACATGTTGTTAGGAAGGATAGTGATAAATTGGAGAAGCATATCCAGAGGATAGGAAGCAGGATATGGAAAGAATTTCACAGCATGCTGTTGAGGTTTAGTATTTAGGGGTACTCGAGACCCCAAAATACCAACATACCAGGTCCTGCCGAATAAATTCAATTCAAGCCTTCTCTCAGCCAAAGTAAAACAAAGTTTATTAAAGATTCGCCATATTGGGTAGACTCTTAAGGAGCCAAAGCATTCGTGATGTGCATATTGACAAGTGGGCCAGAGCAATCTGACACAGACTGAGCTAGATTGAGCCACTTCATACAAGCAAGACAGATCTTATGTCTACAGAAAGACTGTGGGAGGGATCTAGGGGTGGTCTAGAAGAGGAGGTTGGGGAGGTTCTTGAGGAGGAGTCTAAGGAGGATCTTGATGAGACTGAGGTCAGACTCCAGGAACTAAGAGAATGGGATTTTGATGAGATCAAGGGTGGGAAACATCCAGAGGCAATCAGGGAGGGCTAGGCTAGGTTAAGGGAACAGAGATTCACTCATATTGATAATGGAAGGTTTTTGGCCTCTGGGGAATGCCAGATCAAGTGGGAATATTCAAGGGATTCCAGGGGTTCCCGGAGCCTATACCCCATCAATGCCATGGCAAATGAATTGAAGGATCTAGACTATGTTTAGGCCAGAGAGAGGAGAGAATTCAGACTTAAAGAAGATAGGAAAGCTTGAAGGAGGAACTATGGAATACAATTCCACAAACATTAAGCACATGCTATAGGCTAGGCAAAGATATATTTGTACAAAGATAAAAATGATGTTTGTACCAATTGGACCTGTGTTATACCCAGCAAACTCGAGCAAGACCCAAGTAACAACTTAGAATTGGACTCTTTATTATATGCCATGTTGGCTGATCAGGCCACATGGCGGGCTGACAAGGTACCACCCCACCTTCCAGGTCATACAGCAGGGATCTCAGGTAAAACCTCAGCTTTTAAAGGAAGGCCACTGTGGCCAACAGTTAGGTATTACTTAAGCAAAAACTTTCAGAGGCCAAAAACAGTGATTGGTCAGTACACACCTTGAAATTCCCACCTGTGCCAAGTCTCCCTGACTCTGAAGCCCGCCCACCTCTGTGCAGGTGAGCTGACTGGGAAAGGGCAGAGATTCAGTGGGGGAGGGTGGAGCTGCTCACTTCCCTGAGGTTGGGGGATGGGGAAAACCAGGTATACCACTGAGAGCATTGGGTAGAAATTATGGAGGGGTAGATTTTGGTTTAACACAAGGAAAGACTTCCTCAACTGATGAGGTACAGGCTCCGGGAACCCCCTTGAACTCTGATTGAATCTTCCCATTTCATAAGGCATTTGCAGGAGGCCATAAGTCTTTGTCATGGCTAGGCCCAAATCTCAATTACTAGCCTAGCCCTCCTTTGTCCAGATAGCTCCCACCCTTGATCCTCCCAAAATATCTATACACCCTTAAACTAGCCTAGCCCTCCACTGTCTTATCTCCTGGTAGCCTCCAGCTACTTCCCACCTTTAATTTCTCATCACTGGAGTCTGACTCCTCCGGAAGACCTCCCCAAACTCCTCCTCTAGACCACTCCTAGATTCCTCCCACAACCTTTCTGTATACAAGACCCCTTCTTGCCTCAGTTGGACACTACTCCACTTTGCCCTTCCCTTCATTGATTTGTAAAGCAGGCAACTCAACCTTCCCTTTCCTTCATTGATTTGTAAAGCAGAGAACTCCACCTTCCTCTCCCTTAATTGATCTGTAAACAGGCAGGACCCCCACCCCTTGCTTTCCCTTGATTGATCTGTGGGTGGGAGTCCCAGCCTAGGGTTTCTTGCTGGCCAGAATTTCAAATGTATACTGACCAATCACTGTAGTTTCAGCTTACATCACTGTAGTTTCAGCTTACGTAACCTGAAAATATGTAAGAGGTATCTCTTCCTTTCTACTATTTTTCTAACTATACCTACCAATCTGTATTCCTGACAAGCAAAGTGTAAAGAAAATCAGCACCACTCTGAAAGACATATTTGTCTTCTTTCTAAGTGTTTCACCTTGATTGTATGACTGCATGACCACATTTGGGGCCTCCTTGGCAAAGATACTTGGAGTAGTTTGCCATTTCCTTCTCCAGCTCATTCTACAAGTCAGGAAACTGAAGCAAACGGTAAAATGACTTGTTCAGAGTCACACAGCTACTAAGGATCTGAGGCTAGATTTGAACTCAGGAAGATTATGAGTCTTCCAGACTCCAGGCCTCGCACTCAATCTGTACAACCACTTAGCTGCCCTTTATAATAGAAACAGTCAGAATCTTAGACTAAAAAATCTGTCCTAGGGCTAAATTGTTTTGCTTGGTAATTTAGTGCAAACTTCTGTAATCCACATATCACTGTTGAGCACAACTCCGCCCTTCCCCTCTCCTAATTGATCCATGGGTAGGAATTTCAGCCTAGGGTACCAGTGGGGAAATTCAAATGTACACTGACCAATCACTGATTGTAGTTTTGGCTTATGTAACCTGGCTATTGAATCTCTAACAACCAGCACACTGTCCATGCCAACCTACTGTCTGATTTGGGTAACCATGTAACCCCAACAGTCCCATGGTAATAAAATCCACTTCAAATGTAATCTCGGGGATCTTCTGTCTCGCTCTTTTAAGCTCAACAGCACCAGACTCTATTCTGGTTGCCTGGCCCTAAAACCTGCCACCACTGGGGGAGTCCTTTCCCTTCACCAGCCTCTCTGTCTTCCAGCTTCTCCACCCACACATCTCAGAACCATATATCTTTCCATCTGCTTTGCTGTTGTGAGCAAGGTAATTCAATTCAATTGAAAAACATTAAGTACCTACTGCATACCAGGTACTGTGTGAAGCTGTAGGGATACCATTAAGAAAAATGAAGATAGTTCCTGCCCTCAAAGAGTTTATATAATCTAATCTGGGGAGACAAAAGGGAAGAAAAGGGTAGGTTGGGGTGGAGTGGGATGTAATCTATACCACCCTAGCTCTGGGAACAGTAATCAAATCAGCACTACCACTGCTTCTGGAAATGGTGAGACAATCACCTTTAGGTGGCTTCACCTCCATCCCTGTAACTCCCCACAAAAACTGCTCCCTGGATACTATGCTTTTCTATGCAGCAGTGTGGGGGTAGCTGGGCATGCCCTCTGCTCATGGGGCCTGATTCATCCAGATCATTCCTCCTTCCCTCAGGGCAGCAGCCCACCAGCTGAGCCTGCCAGCTCTCTTTCTCACTCTTAATAACCAAGTGCTGTGTTAACATTGTTTGTACCATAGTCACCTCTTTGGGCTCAAGCCCATCTCACGTTTTGTAGCTCTATTAAACTTGTCCTAAGGGGAAAAAAAAGAAAGACATGAGAAGAGTTGAGAGGTTTGAGAAAAATCAGTGACCAGATTACCAGGCATAGAAGAGCCTCTGACCTTGGCAAAGTATGCTGGTAATCAAACCACATGTACTGCTTCTCTCCGTTAATTCTCCAGGCCAATAAATTGCGCAATAATTGCTTATCCGAATTGAGGAGGAAGAAAACCAGGTAAGACCAAAAAAAAAAATAATAAAAGCTGACATTTATTGTAGCACTTTAAATTTTTCAAAGGATTTCCCATACATTATCTCATTCGAACCTTACAATAGATGAAGAAAGTGAAGCTCAGAAAGGTAAGTAACTTTGCTCATGGTCACATGACTAGTTAGCAGCAGAAGCAGGACTTGAACCTAAGTTAAATCTACTTGATTTGGGCAGTTAGGTGGCTCATGGATAGAGTGCTGGGCCTGGATTCAGGTAGAGCTGAGTTCAAATCCCAGCCTCAGACACTCACTAGCTGTGTGATCCTGGGCAAGTCACTTAACCCTGTTTGCCTCAGTTTCCTCATCTGTAAAATGAACTGGAGAAGGAAATAGCAAACCATTCCAATGTCTTTGCCAAAAAAACCCCAGATAGGATCATGAAGAGTTGGACATGACTGAACAATCTTCTTGACTTTAACTCCACTATGTTATCCACACTAAGAATGAATATCAGGGGAAAAATGCAAAGGGTGGGGGCAGTGAGGAAAAGATGTCAAGTTTGGGACTTGTGTGTTATTTGCTATTCAGGCAGCTAGGTGGTGCAACGGACAGAGCACTGGCCTTGGAATCAAGAAGACTTACCTTCATGAATTCAAATCTGGCCTCTGACACCTACTAGCTATGTGACCCTGGGCAAGTCACTTCACCCTGTTTTCCTCAGTTTCCTCCTCTGTAAAATGAGTTGGAGAAGGAAATGGCAAACCCCTCCAGTATCTTTGCCAAGAAAACCCCAAATGGCATCACAAAGAGCTGAATATGACTAAAATGACTCAACAACAACAAATTCAGTCTTTAGCTTTATTTGGAACATGTCTGGTAACTCATGTCTTTCTAAAGCTTTACTTTTTCAAAGCACTTTCACATTCCTTCCCTTCTTGCTCCTCATAACCCTGCAAGGTGGACTGGAAAAGTATAATTATTATGACTTTACAGATGGGAAAATTGAGGCCCAGAAGTGTTGCTGACCCCAGAGGTTGTATAAGAGGCAGATCTGGGGCTAGAATTACTTCTGAATTCTAGGGTTTTCCCCAAGATTCTATGCTTCCTCTCTGTTTTTCACATCATCATTGTCTATATTACGTTATCATATCCTTAAAAATATGTTTGTATTTTTTATAATCTTGCAACATCTCTGCACAACACTTGATGCACATCTAAACATAGTAAATCAATCATGTTTCAGGGTTTTTTTTTCTAGAAGACTGTTTTATGTAAATTTTCTTTTTTATTTATAAACTTAACAAATGTCAACAAATATGAACATTTCAATATACAAAGAATATAAAGAAGGATGGCATATGAAAGGAAATTGTGAGCTTTGTTACATACAGCTTGTTTTTTAAGTATATATTAAATTTGATACAGTAGCAACAAAACTGCTTGTCCATGTCCCTTCTGAATTTCAAGTGAAGGAAGACTAACCTGAGAGTAGAGTTATAAATTCGAATTTTTTTCTCCTGCAGGTTTGGAATGGAAGGAAGGCCCATGAAAAAGGGGTACCATATTCACAAGCCCCTGGGAGTGAGTCTAGGTGAGAGAGCAGCATTGTTCTACTTGGTACAGGCAGGCAAAGAAACCCAAAATGTTGAGATGGTATTTTTTTGAAGTGAAAGGAAGGTTCTATCTGGTTTGATTAGAGAAGTATATACCCCAGGAGAGACCCGTAGAGAAAGCTTTACTGGCCTCTTTCTAGTTATGGCTGCTCTTGAAAATATAGGTTTGGAGCTGACAGTGTTTTATACTCTCAAGAGGCAGTCTGATAAAATCAAAAGAACAATAAATTTGGAAGTTAGAAGATGCACTGCCATTTACTACATATGTGACTGTGGGCAAATAATTTTACCTCTTGGAGTACCATTTTCATTATCAATAAAATGGGAATGAAAATACATGGACTACTTCCCTCATAGATTTGTTGAGAAGAAAATGTTTAAAAATATTCCTTCCCTAAAGTTATGTGTGATTATTATTACTACTCTTTCCACTAGATTTGAAGGGTAATTTGTACTTGGATGTTGAGTCAAGGAGACTTGAGTTCAAATTCGATCTCAGACAGTTATTGGTTGTGTATCCCCAGGCAAGTCACTTAACCTCTGTTTACCTTAGTTTCTGCATGAGTGAAATGGAGATAATAGCACTCACCTCCCAGGGGTGTTGTGAGGATCAAATAAGACAATAATTGCAAAGTGCTTAGTGCCTGGCACATGGTGAGCCCTATATGTTAGTTATTACTATTATTACAATTATTAACATTATATGGTTGATTGTATCTTATAATACAGGCAGTGTGATGGAGTGAATAGTGAGACTACTTCGGACTGAGGAGGAACTATGTTCAAATTCTGCATCTAAAGCATCCTGTGTGACCCTGAGCAGGTCACTTAACCTCTTAATACTCTAAATGGCAGAATACTTGACAAACAGACACTGGTAGAGGGAGTTTCCTCACTGGGAGTTCCCTGTACCAACACAATTATAGGTCAGGACCAAACTACTAAACAAAACATCTTTTTTTTTTTTTAAACAAATGCTTTATTAACTTCTGGTTTACATCATTCATTTCCGCCAGATTTTGAGTTACAATTTTTTCCCCATTTTTCCCCTACCCACCACCCTAGAATAGCAGTCCCACAAGATATCCCCTCATCCAATCTGCTCTCTCCCATATCTTCTCCCATACCTCCTTCGACTTTTCCATTAGAGCAAGGTGAGTCTCTGTGCCCCAATGCCTGCACATCTTATCTCCCAATTACATGAAAAATAGTATTTATGTATATTTGAAACATTTAATTTTAAAACCTCAAATTTCAGATCCATTCCCTTCCTCCCTTGTCACCCATTCCCTCTGGGAAGATAAGTAATTCAATATGTGTTGTACATGTATAGCTATGCAAAACATTACCATAGTAGATATATTGTAAAAGGCTGCTTATAATTCCCTCCCACCCATCCCACCCCCCACCTGGTCCATTCCCTACTTTGATCCTGTCCCTCTGATAGTGGGTACTTCCAACCTACCCTCCCCCCAGAATGCCCTCCCCTCCATCATCCCCCCTCTCATCCCCCTTCCCCCTACTCTGCTGCAGGGTGAGATATCCCATTTAGTATGTATGTCGTTCTCTCCCTGAGCCAAATTCAATGAGAATATGGTTTTGCCTTTTTGCCTTCCTGTTCTTCCCCTCCCCCGTAGCCACTTCCCCTTGCCTCTTCTACATGAGATAGTTTACCCTACCCTGTCTCTCCCCATCTCCTCTTGCCACTTTCCTCTCTCACCTCATAACAAAACATCTTATAATAGAATAAAATTATTTCTCCTGCTCTTGTATAATTTTTCTTCAGAATTTTATTTCAGATTTTATCAGGGAGATCATACTAAAAGAAATATGAATGAATTTGAAAATTCATCAATGTGGCTATGTCCATCAACTATGTGGATCACAGTCTGTCATATCTGTGCCACTCTCACAAATTCATGACTGGGAGTCTTCCCAGGAGGATGCTGGAGGCAGCTTGAACTGGCTTGTAGGAGGCAATTGTTAAATTTTCTGTCTGAACATCTACATCTTGAAAACTGACAAATGCTATAAATCAGGATTTGATTTATTGTTTTGTTGATTTCCTAGCCCTAATAAAGTGATGGAAAAATTGTTAATAATGTGGATCTAACTTAAAAATGTGTCATGCATACATTACCTTGCCACCTCCCACCCCCACCCAAAAGCCAGTTGTTAAATATTTACCAGCACACCACTGGGTCCTTTCATCATGGTAGAATCCTTTTCCAACTTCTCTTAAAATCACAAGGACAGGAGTGGAATATATGGACAGTCTAGTGACTATCTCTTGCGCTCAGAAGCCCATCTTCTTATTCAATATACATTCCTCTAATGTCATCCTTTTTAAAAAAAATGTCTCTCATTTGTTGTTTGTTGAAGCTTGATCTCACCTACATAGGACTTTTGACTCTGCTTTGAGTGATACTCATTTTTAAGTCTTCAAAGACTGCAGCATTATACAACTTGCAGCCATAGAATAGCAACAATGGAATATTGATATTAAAGAGATAAGTCTTTGTTTCTGGGAAAAGTTTGGGGTTATTAGATGAACTTTACAATTTCCCTAAGGCATCCAGCCAGCTTTGCTCTTATTGAATTATGGCCCTCATTTTATTCTCTATTGCTGAATATAGGATACACACACACACACACACACACACACACACACACACACACACCCCTTGTTTATAGGTTTATAGGTTGTCCATCTAATTGTATCTGGACAATGACTACATGGATTCATGAATTCATGGAGGAATGAAAATGTACTTTTTAAGAACTTACTATGTGTCAAGCACTGTGCTTGGGAGAACATTTTATACACACACATATACATATACATATGTGTGTATATACACACATACACACACACACATTTGTTTAGGCAGCTAGGAGGTGCAATGGATAGAGTGCTACCTGGAATCAGGAAGACTCCTCTTCCTGAGTTCAAATGTGGCCTCAGACACTGTGTGACCCTGGGTGAGTCACTTAATCTTGTTTACCTCAGTTTTCTCAATTGTAAAATGAGTTGAAGAAGGAAATTTCACACCATTCAAGCATCTTTGTCAAGAAAACCCCAAATGGGGTCACAATCAGACCTGACTTTGAAAACAACTGAATAAAAATACCTATAAAAGAATAGTGTGGCCAGGAAGGGAGTATTTTGATTGGAAAGTTATAGGTATAATGAGTGGAACCAAAGGAGACATGAGAAAAAAAATAACAGTATTTATTTGATCAAGGATTGGAAAGGCATGGGAGGTTGGGGAGGGTGGAGAGGACTGTGGGAAGTACAATGCAGCTGGTGAGAAGATGGCCTGGGAATAAAATGTCTGTAACCAGGCCAAGATATAACATGCAATGGAGAAGCAATCCAATTGGGAGAGCAGGGGCCCCAGTGTAAGGTTGTCACTTGGATTTTCCTGTGTTTCTGACAACCAAGATAATACAAAACAAAACAAAACATTTAAAATATAGACCCTCACAGAATCTCCAGGTACAATCACTGCAGTTTTTCAATTTAACATTTGTGACATTTCAGCAATCTACCTTTTTCCTTAAAAACAACAACAACAACAACAACAAATCAAGGAGCCCTGTACTAGGAGTCAAAAAACCTGAGTGCTCTAATTTTGGCTCTGCCGTTAACTTGCTGGATGACATTGGATAAAACCTTTCTGGACCTTGATTTCTTCACCTATGAAATGAAAGATTTAGACTAGATAATTTCAAAATTCCCTTACAGCTCTAATATATCTTTGCTTCTATACTTAAAAGTTAGGTCTTCATCACTTGTGAGCCCAAATATCCCATTTTGGAAACCACTTTTATATGCAAATATGGCATCATGGAGGATTTTTTGCTACAACTGCAACAATTTATTGTTGTTTATTAGGATCAAAGGATCATAGAGTTAGAGTCAAAATGGACCTTATATATCCTTATATATCCAAAACCCTCATTTTACATACAAGGAAACTGAGGCACCATGTAGTTAAGTGATAAAATAGAATTATATATTGCATATTATATAATTGCATTGCAAATGTTTATTATGTACTAATAACATTCATGTCGATGGCTGGTGAAATATCTGTACCTTGCTTAGTGATACTACAATTCCCATGCCAACTTTTTCTTTTTCTCAAGGACAACAATTGGTGAATTTTAAAACTAGAAGGGAACTTGGAGGATCTAGTCCTACTTTCTCATGTTAATAATCATAATCCTCAACACTTGTAAAGTGTTTTCAAATTGATGAACCACTTTTCAAATTTCATTTGATTTTTACAGTAATCTTGCTCTAGGTGGAACATCTAGGATAGAGCACTGGGCCTAGAGTCAGGAAGACTCATCTTCCTGAGTTCAAATCTGGCCCAACACTTAATAGCTGTGTGGTTTTGGGCAAATCACTTAATCCTCTTTGCCTCACTTTCCTTATCTGTAAAATGAGCTTGAGAAGGAAATGGAAAACCTCTCCAGTATCTTTGCCAAGAAAACCCCAAATGGGGTCATGAAGAATCAAATACAACTGAAACAACAACATTTTGAAGATGAGAAAACTGAGGTTCCAGGAGGTTAAATGACTTCCCTTGCCTATGATCACATAGATAATAAATAAAAGAGACAGGATTTGTCCTATAGTGTAAGTTGTATTATCCCCTTTTTGTTGATGAGGAAAAGTTGAGATTTAGGTTAAGCAACTTAGCCATAATCACACATATGAGGCAGAATATGAACCTAGGTCTCTCAATTCCAGCTCCCTTTTCATTATACCATGGTACTTTACAGATAAGGAAACTGAGGCCCAGAGAAGGGGAAGTGACTTGTCCAAGGGCATGGTTTCCAAATCTGAAATTCACAACTTCATTCCCTGATTCATCTTCTAAAATCTTCCAGCAGTGGATCTGATACACAAACGTTCATTGAATAAACAGATCAATTACCTGCTTCGAGAAAGGATGCTGAAGGTAAATAAGCTCTTGGCATCTGGGGGCAAAGCTTCTTGTGTCCTCGATAGAATTTTAATAATGGCTATCAGTAGTCCATGTGCTAACCCCTGGTGCCCTCCAGTGGCCAATAGCAAAACTGAATGACAGCACTCTACAGTAACAGTATACAGACAGCATGAAGCCTGGAAAACCTTATACATGTAGGCACCACCATCCTCACTATCTATTCAGCCATCTATCTTCCTCCTCCCTGCCATCTGTTTATCCCACTCATTTATTTAGAAAATTGCCTATGGGAGGATTGTTCGGCTTGCGTGTTGCATAAAACAAAAATAACCATGGAACGTTCCAAACACACTGGAGTTGACAGGTGGTACTTTTGAGATCGTTGGAATGAAAAGAAACTTTGCTGTCTGCGATGGGCTAATTGCCAGCACATTGAAGGATTCCCAACTGGCATGACAGCAATTCGATAGTATTGGTTCTGCATCTCTGAGCTGTCAGAAATGCTGTGTGGTGTTTCCCTCTGGGTCTGGAACAATTCAGTCATAGCACAAGCTGGCATGCTTTTCTCATAGTCTGAGAAGATTGGGGGAAGAGTTCTGAGGGTTGCCATGAGGGCTCATCACTAAGTTATGCCTACAGTCAAGGCTCTGAAGCTGTCAAGCAGAGCAAGACAAGCTCACCTAATATTTCCATTGGCTCCACTAAGACAGAATTGAACAGAACTGAAGGAATGGCCCCAGGACACAATGCAATCTGACAGGAAAAATCAGTCATTTGGCAGGATGGGGGAAGCAGAAATCATTGGGGCTGGTGTCTGAGTAGGCTAGAAAAAGAGGCAGCAAGGTGTGGGCTTGGCTTTGCTTGGATCAGAAAAGCAACAGCTCTTCTTTCTTAAATTGGGTTAGACATAGGGACTAAACTTATGATTTCACTGGTTTAAGGAACTCTCATATGAGAAAACTCTCTCCACCAGTGTAGGTGGGGGCACTTTCTCTGCAGCTTATAGTCTTAGAGAGTGGCCTAGCTCACTGAGAGTTTAAGTGACTTGCCCAGGATCACACAGACAGCATATGTCTGAGGACAGAATTGGTGCTTCTTTCTTAACTACTAACTAAAACTATCAAATTAATCTGTTGAGCCCCATATTTCCTCAGAGCCAACATCTGGAAGAGAGAGGGGTAAAGGCAGCAACAGAGTATGCAGCAGTGAACAGTTGCTGGTCTACTAAAAACTGTATCATATTTAGGGATCCCTTTGGGATTGCTAGCTCTGATATTAGTTCATAGATAAAATGGGGTGGGAGGGGTGGAACCAAGCCTAATAGACTTTAAAATCCAAATGGAAAAAAACCCTTAAATCAAGGGGTTACTTTAATTGCACCCCACCCCAAACAGATCTTGTTAGCTGCTGGTGGCTTCCCTCTCAAAATCATCTTTCATTTTTTTATTAAAGGGAATAAGATTGGGTTCCCCTCCCTTCAGCTTCATTGATGTAATCACATGACGCTTTATCATCTTAGAATAATATCAACTGAGTTGGGGGGATGAAGGAGAATATATTTCACATATATTTGTATACAGCATATATTTTCCTTTGATAAGATTATAAATTCTTTGAAGGCAGGGATTGTTTCACTTCTGCCTTTGTATCCCCAGGACCTGACAGAGTATCCTGAAGTAGAAGGTGATTAATAAATTCTTGCTGATTGATTAATTAATCAAAGCACTTATTTATGACAGGTCTGTTATATATAAGCAACAATGTTAGAGCAGTAACTAGGGTGGAAATGAATACCAAACTCTGTCAGTACTTAGAGTCCTTCTGTGGATCAAATCAACAGAGTTTAGCACCTGGTTAGCCAGAATAATTAGTTCTAATAGAAAGCTAAAAAGGTGATTCCTCCCTCCCCAACCACAGACTCCATAGACTGTTTCCAGGAACATAATACCATGTTCTGGTCTCATTTCTCCTCAAGTAAGGTTGCCATTGTCTTGGTAAGGTTTGTGATGCTTATCCCAGCCAGAAAAATTCCTGCTAATAGCTCTGCACTATATTAGGCTAGAGATATAAAGACAATATGAAAAATAGTGCCTGATTGCTTGCAGCTTACATTTCACTGGATATAACTTGAGAAAATTTTCTCTCTCTCTTTCTCTCCCCTACCCCCCCCCCCATTCCCTCTCTCCTTCCCTTCAGTTTCCTCACCTGGAAGGAGCTAGACAGGATGATGGCTAACCTCCCTCCCATATTTAATATGCTATGATCTAGGGTGCATCTCTACAAATTCTGCATCTAAGGACTTTACATGGTTCTAGCCTTTATGCATCAATCACCAGCTCTTGTTACTTTCTTTAGCATTCAAAAGAGGAAATTACTATAATCCTAGAGGAGTCATTCAATCATTCAAATCTGATTCATGAGCAAGTCAAGACATCACCCTAATGATGTCATTGGTCCCCTTCAAGAACAAAGGACCAATAAGGGCTAGAGGGAACTAGGTGGCACAGTGGATGGACTGAGGGCCTGGAGACCTGGGATAAAATCTAGCCCCATACACTTACTAGATGTGTGACCTTGGGCAAGTCACTTAACTTCTCTGCCTCAGTTTCCCTAACTATAAAAAGGGAATGTTTAGTACCTACCTTCCAGGGTTGTCGTGAGGATCAAAGGTGATAATATTTGTAAAGTGCTTGGCATGCTGCTTGGCACATATTAAGTACTTAATAAATGTTACTATACTATAATATTATACATAATAATAAATGTTAATAAATAAATAAAGAGCTAGAAAGGACCTGAAGATCATATAATCTTCATTTTACAGATGAGGAAAGTGAGATTCACATAGATGAAGTGACTTGGCCAAAGTCATGCAGGTCAGAACTATCAGAGCTGGACTATGAGGCCAGGTCCTCCAACCAGAGATTCATAGAATCTTGGAGCTAGAAAGTACCCTTTAGTCTCTTCCTCCTGGATGAAATATTCCTAATTCCTTCCATTGACCCTCAAATAGCATGATCTCAAGGCTCTTTACCATCTGCTTATCTACCCTCTCTGGCTTATAAAAGATCCTCCTAAAAGGTGGCCCTGAGAACTGAACACAACCCTCCTGATAGGGTCCAACTAGAGCAAAGTATATACAGCAGGACTCTTACTTTCCTCGTTCTAAACACTATGCCTCTCTTAATGCCATCCAATATGCCATTTTCTTTTTTTTGGCTGTTGACTCCTGTTGAATCTATGGTCTACTAAAATCCCCAGATCTTTTAAAAATGCACTAACGCGTTAGTTTGTGAACTAGCCATCCTTTCAAAACTGCTTTTTTATTCCACATGTAAGATTTTACATTCTAATCCCCATCAAAATCTTTCCTATTAGATTCAGTCCAATGTGCTGGTCTGTTGAGATTGCTTTGTATTTCGACCTTATACTATGTTAGCCATCCTTCTAGCTTTGTGTCATCTGCAGTTTTGATAAGTATGCTATCCATGCCTCGTTCAGATGGGGCATTCAGCCAGAGATCACCCTTCCAAGGTGTTATTGAACTGAACTCTTTGCATTTAGCCTTCCAACCCCCATTCTAAATACACCTAATTTGTATTATTGTCCAGCCTGTATTTCTCCATTTTCTGCACAAGACTAGCTTGAGAAACTTTATTAAATACTTTGATAAAATCTAATTAAATTATATGGATAGAATCCCTCTGATCTACCAGGCTAGAAAGCCTACAGAGAAAAAAAAGTTAGGTCTAGTATGCCCAGTTCTTGTAGAAAGGGACTGCTTCAAATGCAAATCCAGCACTCTGAAAGAATCACATTCTTCCCTTAGCCCAATTTTCTAGATACAATTAAAGAAGGCTTTGTGTTTGTCTAGTCACCTCATCCAAGATGCTGATGTCAAAACTGCAAGGAAAGCGGTTTTCAGCAGCTTCTAACTCCTCTTCAAGCAGGATCACCACCAGGCAACTGCTCCTCTCTCACTCTAGGCCTGCCCTTTCTGACTCTGGTCCCTCTTCTCAGCCTACTCCTCAGCTGTCTCAGCATCTTACATAGGAATATTCCCTCACACATGTAAAAGCTTTTTGATGTTATATCCCACTAACCCCAATGGTGAAATGTATGTGTTCTGTACTTTACTCTCTCTCCACACCCTCACAATGTGAGATGTTCTATCCCATGTGATATTTGAGCATTTCCTTGATTCTCTTTCCCCTTAGCCCAGTGGTAAAAACATGTCTGTTCTAAACTTATTCTCCTTCTCTCTATACCCTGCAAATTTGAGAAGTTCTATCCTAGGTAACAACTGGATGTTTCATTTCTTAGTTACCAACTATATTTTCTTTTTTTCCTCCCTTAATAGTGGCTTGTTGTTTTTTTTTCAATCACATATGAAGATAGTTTTTCAACATTCATTTTGGTAAAATTTTGAGTTCCAAATTTTTCTCCCTCCCTCCCCCGGTTCCCCACAACAGAAAGCAATCTGATATAGGTTATATGTGTACAATCACATTAAACATATTTCCAAATTAGTCATGTTCTGAAAAAAGAATCAAAACAAAAGGGAACAACCACAAGAAAGAAAAAACAAAAAAGTGAAAATAGTCTGCTTCAATCTGCATTTAGATTCCATAGCTCTTTCTCTGGATGTTGTAAGCATGCTCTATCACAAGTCTGGGATCATTGTATTACTGAGAAGAGCTAAGTCTATCACGGTTAATCATTGTGCAATGTTGTCATTGCTGTGTACAATGCTCTCTTGGTTCTGTTCACTTCACTCAGCATCAGTTCACATAAGTATTTCCAGCAAACCATAGTTTCTAATATAGTTTTCATTATCTTTGCCTGCCTACCTTTGCATTAAAGTCATTTAGTATCAAAATAAATGTTGATTTTGTTTGGGGGAGACAAGGTTTCTGAGAGACAACAATGAAGCATAATCAGGTTTAGCAACTGGTTTGGTTGAATCCAAGCAACCCTTAGATTGCTTTTTTTTTTTTTAATTAAAGCAATTGGGGTTAAGTAACTTGCTCAAGGTTACATGGCTAGTTACTTATGTGTGGGTGCTAAGTACTGAGGCCTGAACCAATCCGGGGTCCTCCCTACTCCGGGGCCAGTGCTCTTACTCACTGCGCCACTTAGCCACCCCTCCTTAGATTCCTTTTTAACAATTCTCTATATAACTCTTTTCTGTGTGTTTATTGAGTGGTAAAGAGAAACCTTTTAGCTGACTGCTGAGCTGAAGCTGAGTGTGCAAACTAGTATAAGGCACCAAATGGCCAAATAGAGGTCTCTGTTTTCTGATGGTAATCAAGGCAAGTACTGCTTTTTGGGAGCTTCTAGGTAGGGAGAAAGTCAGATTTGGCAGTCAAGGACACCTGGTCAGAGTACAAGTTAATTTTCACACTATTATGGAGGAGGAGAAGGATGGGATTGTGCATTAAACTGAATAGAAAGGAAAACAAACCTATGAAGAACTCAGTAATAGACAAATGAGCCAGAGATTCTAGAAGGCACCTAAAGATGGGATAGGAAGAAAGACAATACATAAATGTGAAGTGAAATAGATCTTCTAGAATTTAAATGGAAAGTTATTCTTATCAATGATGGTAGTAAAATTACTACATTTAGACTTCACCCTCTAACTTACCCAAAGTGCTATGTGAAGTGCAATGAAATTTAAGATGAGGTTGGCAAGAGTTATGATAGAACCTGCGTAAATACATAGAGGAAATCCATGTTAGAGGCAATAATTTTCAGGGCATTTTTCAGGACATTTCAAGCAGAATAGTTCAAAAGAACAGAAAAGATCACAGATGGAACTATTTCTTTCCTCCTAAACAAAGTATCAGAGAAGAAATCAGGAACTACCACCCCTACTTTCTCATTTCTCATATCTACATTTTCAGAAAATCTTTATTAAAATCATCTAAGTGCGTATCAACAGTGAGAATGATGGAACTATAAGAAGGGAACACACAGGCACTGCAAGTGATTTTCTATAGCCAACTACACACTCTCAATCATAAAATTAACTTAGAGGTATAAAGAACATAAGATCAAACGTAAAGAACATAAACAGCTGTGGTTAATTTTCATTTATTAGTCAAGCAATCAGCAAACATTTTTAAATACCTACTATGTTCCAGGCACTGTACTAAGTTCTGTGAATACTAAAAGAGGCAAAAGATAGTTATTCTTAGAAAAAATTACTTAGTAGAGCAAAATGCAGCCTTTAAGGCTTTTTTTTCAAATAACCTCCCACATATACATTATGATTACATAAAATTACATGATTCAGTCATTCAACAAGTATTTACTAAGTACCTTCTAGGTGCCAGAAACTTTGCTAGGCACTAGACATAAAAAAAAAAAATTAAATACTCCCTTCCTTCAAAGAGCTTATATTCTACTGGAGCTTACATTCAATTACAACCCAAGCAGGGAAAATATTATTCAGCAGCCTATTGAGTATCAACATCAAGTGAGGAATGAAATAAGAAATTATCTGTTTGTCAAAGGCATTTGCTAGTGTCATATACAACGACTCATGCAAAGTCCAAATAAAAGAAGGATTCCCTGTTGAGAGGTTCTTAGCTGTTCCTATTTTCAGATAATATTGTAATAATCACATTAAGCTTATGAACACTTACAGGACCTTCTCACTGAGATTCACAGGAACTCTAAAGAGAAAAGCCTAGCCATTTACACAGAAAAAACAAAGTGTATGATGAATATATGTTGCCCAGATTATGATGTGAACTTGCAAAGGCAACACATTGAGTTGGTCCATCTGTTCACTGTCAATCAGACTGAACCAGCTGCTAACATGTGGACGGTCAGAGGCAGGCTAGAGACGGAATCAAACAGAAGTTTAATTTCAAAGTGAGGGAAATGGCTTGCAAGCAAGGACACATGGGCTGGAGTCTTGCCCCTTGTGGGTGGACTTGCTTTAGCATGGTCAAATCACAATACTTATACCAGCGACTGCACGGTGAGTTGTAACCCTGACAATGAGGGGTAATAGAAATAATATGACAAGTTTGATTCATAGCAGGGTTTCATGACCAAAAAATGGATATAGCAAGTGCTTATCTGAGCTCAGAGAACACGTGGTCAAAGCAGTACAATAATTATGTGATTTTGCCAGAGGGTGAGATCATCCAGAGGGTGAGTGCAAAGGATTGTTGCTATGACAAGCTCACGGCTCAGCTTGTTTCCTGGGCCTTAGCTCTGGAAAATAGTGTCTCCAAATATCTTCACATTTCCTTCTTTTGGCCAAAGGGAGGGGGTCTGAAAGAACCCCCTACCCTTTTGGTCAATAAAGGAAAAGCAGGTATAAGCTGCAATGGTATGAGAGGCCAACTGGGCCAGGATGAGCATTTTTATCCCAAGAGGTCAGTTCCTTGTGGTAACCTTTTGGGGAAATGTGTCCTAGGTATCATTGCTAGCCACTGTTTGTTTTCAAGCAAAAAAGAGAAGGGGGCCAAGTATGTAGAGGAAGAAAATGCCAACACACACTTGAATCAGGACCTTGATGGTTGGGCACATTACCAAAGGGAAGAGGACAGTATACTTAGCCCTCATCCAGAATTTTGGGACAACTGTCTCATCTGGGTGTCAGCTGCTTCTGGGTCTGTACTAGATGAACCTTGAGGTCCTTGGAGGGTTCTGCCATCCACTCAGAAGCAGGGGCTTTCTTCAGATAATCCAGGGGTCCACATTTACAAGTTTGACAACTGTGGGAATAGTCAGAAGGACCTGGTAGGGACCGTTAGAAGACATATGGATTGACAATTGAGAGATACTCCTTGTATCAATCTTTGTATCTAAGTTTCTGGTCAGCATAACATACATCCTTGGTTAAGGATCTCTAAACAGCACATAGAGATGATCTAGTTTCCCAGCCATGCAGGGCTAGGTTCAAACAACACAATAAAGTTTTCTCATAATCGTAATTACATTAAGTCAGGTCACATTAATGTCACATTACGGAGCAAACTATTTAGAGGGCTCACAATGGACTAGTTTTGAGAAGGGAGATTTATATGTCACCAAGATAACCAAGAAAACTTAAACATAAAAATCTTGAAACAAAAGACCAAAGCAATACAATGGTTATCACCAATAATAATTAACATCAAGTGTCCTGGTATCCTAGTAACCCATTCTCAATATCCATTTAATAAGCATATTTTGGGTCTTAGATGTCTCTATCCCTACCTAAATCCTGTACTTGACATAAGAAACTCTAAAAAAATTTACAAGGGTTCAACTGCAAAATGAACTCTTCTGCCTTTTAAAATGACAGACACTTTGATAATGGGAAAATAATTTCACTTGCTTTACCATTATCCATACAATTTATGTGTAAAATCCAGTTTTGAGGACCTATTACCAAAACATGGTCAAAGTCTGAATTTCCATGATAGATAAAGTTTGGAAGCCAATCATTTATGTTGGTATCTAGTTCTTAGAGAAAAATCTAATTTTGTTGCTTTTCTCAAAATTTACTATTGCATTCAATTAGAAAACTTTCACATTACATCTTTGTCTTATTACTTTGTTTAATTTCCTCCTTAGGAGAATATCATCCCTATATTATAATTTGAGCACCAATATAGGTTAAAATTCTAAGATGTTCATATTTGCATTCTATTATATTAACTCAGAGATATTCCCATATCACTCTATTATTTAATAGATTTGGTATTGTACTTACAAAATGTCTTGATTATAGAAATTTGCTTTAAAAGGAAAAAGAGGCACATAGTTTTAATGATATAACAAAAGGGGAAGTGGGAGGGGAGAACTCCCTTAGCTCTCTTTTTGATTCCAGGCCTGAGTCATATCTTACTGTCAATCATGACTAACCACAGTGTATCAAAAACAAGGCTCAGGACTAACCAAGTGGAGAAATTTCCCTTTCAGAAAGGAAATAGCACAATGGCGAAATAGAGTCAAAAGGATCTTACTGAGGCTGTGCCAAAGTCAATTCCAAAACTCTCCCTTGGCACAGATCCATCTTTAGCAATTCCCAGACTGCAGCACATGCCATCTTCTATATTGGCTTCATGACAATTCAGACAACTATCCTTGTAATCAAAGCTCAAACAATAGTAAATTACAGTCCCAGGAATTTTTTTACCTTAAATAGCAAAATTTCACTAACCACAATTTAGGGCTTGAGTATTTTTCCCAATGTTTCCCTAACAGTTAACATTTCATGAATCCTTTACTTATAAATTAAAATTACCCATAATTTGGGGTTTCAGATATATAGCAGATACCTGATAGTTGATTCATCATTAATATGTTGAAATTACATCTTTAAACTACCCTATAAACTTTCATAATAGCCAAGAATTTCAAATGAAAAGTTGTTCTTATATATTATCTGCTTTATAATAAAGTATACCTCATTAAATATTTAATAATTTTCAAATATCTATTTTTATCACATCCTTTTAAAAGCCCAATTCATGTGCAACAGCACTCAGATTAAAAAGTTGCTTTGTCTAACAGCATTTCTGTTACAATTATCTCTCAAATTTCACAATATAATAGAATTTAGAAATACATTAATAACACAAACAATAAACTTTGGATGACATCAATTGCATTTCCAAGTTATCACATATAAAAACCACTGATCTTATTGCCTTTGACATTTTAAAACCATTTTAGAGTTATCAGGTATGGAATAATTACATTCAATTAAAGAAACAATAATAACATAGTGCCTAGTATATGCCAGTCTCTGTATTAAGCACTTTATAATCATTATATTATTTTGATCTTCACAACAACCCTGGGAAGTGGGTACTATTATTATTTTTTTTCTTTACAGATCAGAAAGCTGGGGCAAACAGAGATAAGATAACTTGCCTAGGGTTATACAACTAATAAATTCCTACAACCAGAACATAATTCAAGATTCCCTACATTTTTTCCAGCATTTGTTTTTCAACACCTTTATTTGAGAATTTGATCTTAGATGAGAGGAGTTAACAGGGAAAGGATCTCTGACCTGGGGAAATCACAGGAGTCTCCTTGGCTTAAACAATCTTTTCTCTTTTCATGGTCAGAAATATCAAGGAAGGGTGAACAAAAAGTCGCTATGAGGAGCAAACCATTTACCTACTTTTTTTTTTCTTTCTTCACTCGGGGATTACTTCCAAACTAGCAGCCTTCCTTCATTGCCCTAGAACAATTAGCCCTAGAAGCTATTAATCTCACTATTTGCTTTTAAAACTTTTACAATCCTTATTTTTCCTTAAATTACTATGGTAAATCAGAAAAGACTGAGTTCCTGGAATTGCTGCAAAGCCTAGGAATTCTCCTCTGCAATCTTAAAATGATTACTCTCCAAACTCTTTAATCTACCAAGATGTTTTCAGCAGTTCTACAAACTTTGATTATTTGATTTTTTTCTTATTACCTAATCTCCTGCAGAAAGCCCAAAGTGGGAGTTAGTCCTACTTACTGGGACAATTGTTGCAAGTATGAAAGTCCATTAATATTTCCCGGTGTTCTAAACTCTTTGACTATCACCCTTAGAAGTTTTTATAGCTAGCTTCATTTTAAATCTTTTAAGGTAACAGAATCTAGCTCACAACACATGACACAGACATTTTATATTTTACAAAGATATAAACACAGAAAAAACAACAAGATAGATACAGACACAGATAGTTTTTTGGTTTGGTTTCTTTTTTTTGCTTTTTGGAAGGGAGAAGGTAGGGCAATTGGGGTTAAGTGACTTGCCCAAGGTCACATGACTAGTTTTGTGTTAAGTGTCTGAAGCCAGATTTAAACTCAGGTCCTCCTGACTCCAGGGCCGGTGCTCTTTTCACTGTGCCACCTACCTGCCCCCATACAGATAGTTTTAAAAAATCATGGAGTTATCAAGGTGTGGAGTTTCAACTTTACAGAGATGTGCATTTAAAAAAAACAACAGAGGCATGTAGCTACAATTTTACAAAGCTGTTCAGTAAAAAACAAACAAACAAACAAAATACAGCAGAGGCACACAGACAGGCCAATTAACAGAGGTGTGCAGTTTAAGAAAGGATATCCTTATCAGAGTGATCCAAGATAAACCTCACTGGAGAGGCTCTGGAGTATTCCTCACAAAGAATGGTGAGATCAACCAAGGTAAGAGCTTGGAAGATTGGAGCAGGGACAAAGGCAGAGGACTCACCAGATTGAGAAGGAGGGGGAGCAGGGGATACCAGTGATTGTAAAATGAGCTGTGGCCCTGACAATGAGGGGCAACAGCATTAATGTGACAAATCTCATTCACAGCAGGGCTTCATGACCAGAAGATGGATACAACAGGTGCTTGTCTAAGCTCAGAGAACATCTGGTGCTGGTCAAAGCAATACAATAATTATGTGACTTTGTCAAAGGATGAAATCATCTAGAGGGTGAATGCAAAGGATTGCTGTTACACCAAGCTCAGGGCACAGCTGGCTTGCTGGGCTTTAGCTCTGGAAAACAGGATGTCTCCTAATATCTTGATAACATATATCTTGGATAGGCACTATAGATGGAAAATGAGCTGGGCTCAGAAGTAATAAGCTGGAACATATTTGGTGAATTGCAGCATTGTCACTGATCCTAACTGCTGCTACAAAACCTCATCTTTTGAAAAATTGTTAAAATTTATCTTATCAAATATTTACCAATTTCATGTAAAAAAAATTTTTTAAGCAATTGGGGTTAAGTAACTTGCTTAAGGTTACACAGCCAGTCATTTATTTATGTGTGGGTGCTCATTTTCTGAGGCAGGATCTGATCCCGGGTCGTCTGACTCCGGGGGCCACACTCTTACTCACTGCACCACCTAGCTGCCCCCATGTAAAACTTAACATTCATTAAAAAAAATTCTGAGTTTCAAATTCTCTCTCTATATATATATTGCCCATCCCTTAAAAAGGCAAACAATATATCTATTATATATACAAAGCATAAAAAACATAGTTCCATACTAGCCATATTGTGAAAGAAAATACACACACACACACACACACACACACACACACACACACACACACACAAAATAAAACCCAAGAAAAACAAAGTTTTAAAACTATGTTTCAGTCTACACTCAGAGTTCAAATTCCAGCTCTGCTACTAACTCCCATGTGACCTTCACCAAATCATTTAACTTCTTTGGGATTCATGAGTAAACAAACAACACAATCACCTCAGAATATTAAACAGAAAACGTTCTCCTCTCTCCCACCAGGGCAGAAGCGCGGCTAATATTATAACCCTTCACACATGGGGTATGAATGTGGAGAACGGTTCTGATATTTAAGCTTCCATTGTTATTTACATTTCTATTTCATCTTAACTAAAAGTTTTGCTATTTGTTTCTTGCTTGGTCTGTCGATAAAGGCTAATAATGAACAAACATTTAACAAGTGCCTAATATGTACCAGGCATTGTGCTAAGTGCAGAGGATGCATATGTAGAAAAAAAGACAGCTATTGCTCCCTAAGAGTTTACAATCTAATGGCAGAAGAGAACACATAAAGGAAAGCTAAAAAGGGAGGGAAAAAATATCCATTGGGGAATGAGGTCAGCAGACAAGTGAAAAAAGTCCAAAATGAGGCATCAGGGTGGGAAATAAGGTATTTGTCCTGCAGCAATAGAGGCAGGGAGATCATGACTCTGCTTTCTAATCAGAGGGGCAGAGGGTATTGATGAGATAGATGTGAATACTAAAGATAATTGGATCTTGTAGAATGATGAGATTTCCCAATGATGAGGACCCAGAGGGAATGATGGAAAAGTCAAGTCTCAAATGAGTACAATTGGGTGGGGAAAAAAATCTGCTGGTAAAGAATATAACATATTTGGGTGTGAAGTGGTGCACAGGACAGAGAGGAAAAGGAATAAGCATTTATATAGTGCCAACTACGTGCCAGACTCTGTGCTAAGTGCTTTACAAATATCTCATGTGATCATCACAGTTGTTCAAGGGAAGGAATAGTCTACCTGTCAGATCTATAGAGAAGGGAAGAATTTATGACAAACAAGAGATAGCGAGCATTACAAAATACAAAACAGATAATTTTGATTATATTAAACTAAAAAGGTTTTGCACAGACAAAACCAATGCAACCCAAATTAGAAGAAAAGCAGAAAGCTGGGAAACAATCTACAATCTTCTCTGATAAAGGCCTCATTTCTCAAATATATAGAGAACTGAGTCAAATGTATAAGAATACAAGTCATTACCCAATTGATCAATGGTCAAAGAATATGAATAAGCAGTTTTCAGATGAAGAAATCAAAGCTATCTATAGTCATATGAAGAAGTGCCCTAAATTACTTTTGATTAGAGAAATGCAAATTAAAACAACTCTGAGGTACTACCTCACACCCATCAGATTGGCTAATATGACAAAAAAAAAAAGGAAAATTATAAAGGTTGGAGAGAATATGGGGAAACTGGGACACTAATACACTGTTGGTAGAATTGTGAACTGATCCAACCATTCGGGAGAGCAATTTGGAATTACGCCCAAAGGACAACCAAAGTGTACGTACCCTTTGATCCAGCAATACCATTACTAGATCATAAGAGGGGAAAAGGATGTACATGTACAAAAATACTTGTACAAAATGTATTGTACAGTACAATGTACAAAAATATTTATAGCAGCTCTTTTTGTGGTAGCAAAACAATCAGAAATTCAAGGGATGCTCATCGATTGTGGAATGGATGAACAAGTAGTGGTATATGAATGTAATGGAATACATTCCATTACAATAAGAAATGATGAGCAGGCAGATTTCAGAAAACCCTGGAAAGACTTGTATGAACTGAGTGAAATGAGCAGAACCAGGAAAACACTTTGCACAGCAACATTATATGAAGATCCACTATGACCATTTCTCTATTTAAAAATCTTCAGTAGCTCCCTATTACCTCTAAGATAAAATAGACAATACCCAAGCTTGGCATTAAAAACCTTGCACAGTCTTATTCCCACTTACATTTCCTGTCTTGCTTCATACTGCTTTCCTTCATCCACTCTCCAATACAGCCAAACTGGCCAGTTAGTTTCTTTTTAATTGGCATCATAATCCCACCTCTTTGACTTTCCATAGGTAGTCCCCCATATCAGGAATGTACTTCCTTCATACTTCTGCTCCAGTATCTTTGCCAAGAAAACCCCAAATGGAGTCACAAAAAGTTGGATATAACTGAACAACAAAAGCTCAGCCCCATACATATCTAACCAAGTTCACATCTAAAGATAAGTCCTTGATTCATCTACTGCTGGGTTGGGATCACAAAGGTCATTCCTGAAGGTTACTTTGCTCCTGGAGGTAGTGATGTTGCACTGCACTGACTGCAAACCTATAATCTGGAATCCCATATAGTAAACACTTAATAAATGCTAGTCAACTGACTGACTAATCACATTACGCCTCTCTGCCTCCTAATTTAGCCAACAGTTCCATGATCATCCTTTTGGTTATGGTTGGATTAACACAGAAGGAAACTACTAAACATCTCCCTGATGACCTGGTCGATAATCTACACTTGTGTACTTTTCCTTGAACCTGGGAATGATACCTCTTTGAAGGTCTGTTTAATGGTTTGTAGTAAGAAGTCTGCTTCTTTAAATTTCCTGACCTTAGTTCCAGTCAGGGCTCTTCCTCCTTTCTAAAAGCAAACGCTAAATGAGCAATACACTTTGGTCATCTCTGCTCTCCAGAATGTGATCACTGCATATTGATGAACCAAAAACATTATCACATTTTACATGAACAATGAGAAAGCTCACCAGACTTGTTTTTAAAGCCAGCACTAAGAAATACTGAGTTTTGAAAACCAGTCTAGTAAGCTCTTTTATCTTGTATGGTTGGAATCCAGGAACTCAAGAATGGGAGATCCAAATGAATAAAAAAATAAGGGTTCCAGTTATTCTGATCTGGTATTCAGTTAGTCCTTGCCAGTAAATAAAATAAAATAAAATAAAAGCAATAAACAACCAAAACTGAAAAAAAAAAATAAACCAAATACCAGGATGGCATTGCTGCATAAAAGAGGAGGTTAAACAGCACAGAAACCTCACAAAGAGTTTGTTATTAAAAGTGTTTTCTATTTATTAGAGCTATTGTGTTCTTTTCAGCCATCTGACTAGTAAGGCTACCATTTCCTCAGCAGTTCAATAGGCCCTTTCATCTCTGATTTCAAGAAGTACTTGGACATTAATAAACGCTTGACTACACCATTAAAAAAATTGGATATCTTGGGGTGCTTTTTTGCATCCACAGAATTGTTTTCAAATGATTTAGTGTCACTTTAATTGGTATATTCTACTAAACATTACAGATGTGGAAACTAGGGAACTGATAAGCTAAACAAGCTATTGGTGGTCATGTGGGAGTCAGCAGTAGGCAATCAATAAACTTAGCACTATGCTAAGTACTGGGCCAAAAGAAAAGTAAAAGACCTTCTGGGTTCTCAAGGAGCTCAGTCTCATGGCAGAGACAGCAAAGGCTAAATTAAAATCCAGGATGCCCTGCAGAAGGCAAGTCCTAGTCTTAGTTAAATTTGCATCATTAACACTAATATTTAACATCATTAACATCCCTTTCTTAAGCCTAGACAATCAACAAAACAATAAATCCAGTCTTAATTTGTAGTATTTGTCCACTTAAGAATCAGCTCTCAGGACTGATAAGAGCTGGCTCCCTGAGGGGTAGAGTTGGGATGGTGGAGTAGAAACAGGACCTTCACACAGCTCAGGCTCCCACGACTTCCAATTTATGTAAAAGGGGACTCTGAACAAACTTTGGAGCTACAGAACCCACAAAATGACACAGAGAAGCTAACCTCCCACTGAGGACAGCCCAGCAGCCTGGCAGGGAGTGGTCAGCACAGTGCTCTGAGAGCTGAGCACAGTGCTCTGGGAGCCGACCCCAGCCCCCCATGAGCCGACCCCAGCCCCCCATGAGCCAGAGGTTTTAGCCCCAGGGCGGCCTGACCAGCAGCAGCTGGCAGAACTCCAGAACATCAGCAGCTGTGGCATTTCCAGAATTATCAACACATAGATGCCAAAGACAAAGTGAGAGGTCAGTGCAGTATGGACTTTGGGATCAGCACTTGGGAGTGCTTGGCTTCTGCCCCCAGGGTGAGAAGCCGCTGAGACACCTCAGGGCAGCCAGCGCCATGTGGCAGCTTCAGCTCCTGGCCTGCAGACTGTGGGGGGGCCAGGCGATCAGTCTGGGGGCGGGGGGTAATTGCTCTTGCTTGGATCTGGATTGTGGTCTGGGGTGGAAGTCCTATGGTGTGTAACCAGCTTGCCAGAGCATGTGGAGGCTTCAGATAGGGGACCCAACTAATACCTCCAGCAGCTGAGAAAACCCCAGAGTTTGGGACAGAAGCTCCCCTGTCTGGTGGCAGAGTCCTACTGTGGCAAAAAAGCCCAGGGGTCAAGTGACTGAGTGGCAAAGGAAGCAAAATAAACAGAGTACCCCAATTTTACACTTCTACTTTGGTGACAAAAAGGATCAAAGTATAGAACAGGAAGAAGACAGTGAAGCCAGAAATCCTGCACCAAAAGCTTCAAAGAAAAATACGAGCTGGTTATAGGCCATAGAGGAACTTAAGAAGCAGATAAGAGAAGTGTAGGAAAAATTTGGGAGAGAAATGAGAATGATGCAAGAAAATTATGAAAGGAGAGTCAATAGCCTGACTGAGGAAAACAACACCTTAAAAAATAGATTAACTCAAAAGACAAAAGAGGCTCAAAAAGGCAATGAGGAGAAGAATGCCTTAAAAAGCCGAATTTGCCAGATGGAAAAAAAGAATTTGCCAGATGGAAAAAGAATCTCAAAAGCTCACTGAGGAGAATCATTCCTTCAGAATTAGACTGGAGCAAATGGAAGCTAGTGACTTTATGAGAAATCAAGATGCTATTAAATAGATCCAAACAAATAAAAGAATAGAAGGCAATGTGAAATACCTCATGGGAAAAACCACTGACCTGGAAAATAGATCCAGGAGAGATAATTTAAAAATTATTGGACTACCTGAAAGTCATGATCAAAGAAAGAACCTAGAAATCATCCTTCAAGATATTCTCAAGGAAAATTGCCCTGATGTTTTTAGAAACAGAGGACAAAACAGAGGTTGAAAGAATCCACCAATCACCTCCTGAAAAAGATCCCCCCCAAAAAACTTCTAAGAATATTGTACCCAGGTTCCAGAATTCCCAGATCAAGGAGAAAATATTACAAGCAGCCAGGAAGAAACAATTTCAATATTGTAGAAACACAATCAGGATAGCACAGGATCTGGCAGCTTCTACACTGAGGGATCGAAGGACTTGGGATATGATATTCCAGAGGGCAAAGTAGCTGGGATTAAAACCAAGAATCACCTACTCAGCAAAACTGAGTATCATGTTTCAGGGGAAAATATGGTCATTCAGTGGAATAGAGGACTTTCAAGGATTCTTTTTTTTTTTTTTTTTTTGGAGGGCAATTGGGGTTAAGTAACTTGCCCAAGGTCACACGGCTAGGTTTTTGTTTGTGTGTGTTAAGTGTCTGAGGCCGGATCCAAGCTCAGGTCCTTCTGACTCCAGGGCCGGTGCTCTACTCACTGTGCCACTTAGTCGCCCCACTTTCAAGGATTCTCGATGAAAAAACCAGAGTTGAATAGAAAATTTGACATTCAGATACAGTAAACAGGGAAAAAAATCATAAGGAACTTATCAAAGTTGAACTATTTACATTCCTACACGGAAAAACGATAATTGTAACTGATGAAACTTTTCTCAGTATGAAAATAGTTGAAGAAGGGTATATGGGCATATGAATACATGTGAATGTGTTTATATATGTTTACAGGTATACATAGATAGAGGACACAGGCCAAATTTAATAGGAAGGGATGATACTTAAAAGGTGAAATTAAGAGGTGAAGAGAGGAATATAATGAGAGGAGATGGGGAGAGACAGAATGGAGTAAACTATCTCATATAGAAGAGGCAAGGGAAAATGGTTATAATGGAGGGGAAGACCAGGAAGGCAAAAAGGCAAAACCTTATTCTCATTGAATTTGGCTCAGGGAGAGAATGACATAAATACTAAATAGGGTATCTCACCCTACAGGAGAGTAGGGGGGAAGGGGATGAGAGGGGGGATGGTGGAAGGGAGGGCAGGCTGGGAGGGGGAGGGAAGTTGGAAGCACCCATTTTTGAAAAGGGACAGGATCAAAGTAGAGAATAGAACAAGTGGGAGTTGGGATAGGAGGGAGGGAAATATAGTCAGTCTTTTACAATATATCTACTACAGTAATGTTTTGCATAGCTACACATGTATAACATATACTGAATTGCTTATCTTCCCAGTAAGGGTGGGTGACAAGGGAGGAAGGAAATGAATCTGGAATTCCAAGTTTTAAAATGAAATGTTTAAAAATATATAAATACTATTATTAATACTATTTTAATTATTAATACTATTTTACATATAATTGGGAAATAAGATATACAGGCATTGGGGCATAGAGATTCACCATGCCCTACTGGAAAAGTAGAAGGGGATATAGGAGAAGATATGGGAGAGAGCAGATTGGAGGAAGGGATATCACATGAGACTGCTGTTCTGGGGTGGTGGATAGGGGAAAAATGGGGAAAAAATTGTAACTCAAAATCTGGCAGAAATGAATGATGTAAACCAGAAGTTAATAAAGCATTTGGAAAAATGAACACTGAACACTCCTGCTTCAGACTCCCTCAAAAATGTTAGTTAACTCTAAAAGTTCTTCATAGACTCTTTCTGAAATGAGAGTCAACTGTCTTAGTGTCCTTCATCATGACAGTAAATTTTCCAAACCTCTTCAGGAAAGAAGCTCATCTGGTCTTCTCAAAAGGCCTTATACCTCATCCTCTGTTGTAACCAAATAAAGCGAGATAGAAGATCCCCAAAATTAGAATTTGTGTGGATTTATTACCACAGGACTGTTGGGGTGCATGGTCACCCAAATCAGACAGTGGATTGGCATAGACAGAGTGCTGGTTTTTATAGAGGTTCTATAGCCAGGTTCAGCTGAAACTACAGTGATTGGTCAGTGTACATTTGAATTTCCCTGCAGGTATGAAACCCTAGGCTGAAACCCTGGCCCATGTATCAATTAGGGGAAGGGGGTGGGGTGGGGGTTGTGCTTGCTTACAGAACAATTAGGGGAGGGGAAGGTGGAATTGTCTGTTTTACAAATCAATGAAGGGAAGGGGAAAGTGGAATTGTGTTCAATACCTCCAAAGGTGACACTTGACTGTCAATCTCAATTACCAAGATTCTTTCTTTCTCTCTCTCTCTCTCTCTCTCTTTTTTTTTTTTTTTTTTTTTGGATTAACAAGCTTACTTTAATCAATCAAACATATTGATATCATTTACCTAGTTCAGGGGAAAAAGGTCAGCACCCTAAACTTCAGAGTATACAGACAGAAGTTATAAGACAGAGAAACAGATCAAGCAGACAGGCTTCCAAACTGTCCAACCATTACATCCATACCAAATCACAGTTACCAGAGAGGGAAGCATCAACATCTGGGTCTTCAAAGCCAGAGTGGGTTGGAGGGGGGGCTCTCAACAGCTGCCCAGAATTTCATCTGGTCAACTCACACAACACTTTTCAAAGTGATCCCCCCTCTTTCTTTCTCTTTTAAATGTACAATAACAACATCCAAAGTTCCTGTGAGAGGGGTATTTTAAACTTAAAAGTGTGTCTTAATGTACTTTTTTTCCTCTGGAGAAGTGGTTGTTAAACATTTACCATCATAGCCTTTGAAGAGAGGTTTTGATAAAATTCTTATTCTATAGAGAAAATTTTCTATGAAGAAATTCTGGGGCAGCTAGGTGGCACAGTGGATAGAGTAGTGGCCCTGGAGTCTGGAGGACCTCAGTTTAAATTTGGTCTCAGACAGTTGATCTGTGTGATCCTGGGTAACCCTGACTGCCTCAAAAAAAAAAAATGACATTCTGAAGAGAAAGTTTGAGAGGAACTGAGATCCTTTTACAGCTATCTTGAGAGAACTGAATTATAGGACTATGGCTCCATGTTATGGAGGGATTTAGAACTGTAACCACTGGGGAGCGAATGTAGTCAACTGTAGCACCATGGATAGGACCTTCTTCAGATCCATTACACAGTGTGAATATTTATTATCTATGTTTCTGTATTATTTGTTACTATGTGTGAATTATATAAGCAAGTAACACTGATATTTATAAAAGGATTAGAAATCTAGATCTGGGGGGCAGCTAGGTGGTACAGTAAATAGAGCACCAGCCCCGGAGTCAGGAGGACCTGAGTTCAAATCCAGCCTTAGACACTTAACACTTACTAGCTCTGTGACCTTGGGCAAGTCACTTAACCCCAATTGCCCCTCCAAAAGGAAAAAGCAAAAAAAAAAAAAAAAAGAAAGAAATCTAGAGCTGGAAGGAACCTCTGAAAGCACCTAGCAGTCCAACTCCCTCATTTTACAGATGAGTAAAACTGAGGCCCCAAGAGGCTAAGGGACCTGCCCAAGGTCAAGCAGGTAGGTAGTAAGCAGCATAGCCAGGGTTTAAACCCATGTCCTTTGTCTCCAAGGCCAGGGCTCTTACCACTGTACAACACTTAAGGATACTTGAAAGACAGCCTGAGTTTGGGGTTTGAAACTACAGAGGAGTAAACGCTTATGTAAAATGAAGTTTCCCCAGTTTTACCCAGGTGAAGGCTCAAAGCTAATTAACGAATTCATGAGGGAGACTTGAAGCTTTAGTAATGTATAAGATAATATCAGAACACACCCTTCAATTGTCTTAAACCAGGTGAACAAATAGGGACCTAGGAGGAGGTTGAGAAGTAGGGGTTTGCATATTTGTCCCTGAGAGTATCTGAGGAGTATTATCCTCACCTTGAATCACACCCTTGTCCATGGGACTGCTATGATAGAGAAGAAAAAAGAAAGAAAAAGCAGCTTAACAGAACCAGATAATACATCAATCAAGTCTGATAGCACATGAAGTATATCCATACTCCCCGACTACAGCAAAAGAAGGGAGAAAAGTCCATTCTTATAGCTCTTCTCTGGGGCCAGGCTTGGTCATTGTAATTAGAGAACTTTTAGTTTTGATTTTGTTGACCTGGTACAAACCCCTAGTTTGAAGGAAGAACTGGAAAGAAGGAAATAAGCATTTATACAGCACCTACTATGCGCTAGCACTGCCTAAGAGCTTTACAAATGTTATTTCATTTTAGCCGCACAACAACCAAGTGAGGTAGGTGTTATTATTATCATCATTTTGCAGGTGGGGAAACTGAGACAAATAGAAATGATCTGTCCAGAATGACACAGCTAGCAAACTTCTCATCTTAGATTTGACCTCAGGCTTTCCTGAATCCAATCCAAGCACTCCATCCACTGTACCACAAACTACTTCTGAATGGGTAGGAAGAAAATGAAAATTTAAAAAAAGGATACCAATTTAGCGAAGGCTTTAGAAATGAAAATAAATAAGTGTGAGAGAGACAATCAGGGGACGTTCTAGCTAAAGGAGACCACTGGGTAATGAGATTGGAAAGATGGATGAAGCCAGACTATGGAGGGTCTTGAAAGCTAAGCAGAAGAGATTGGACTTGATACAATGGATAATAGGAAGCCATTGATGGGTTTTTAAATAGAGGATAAATAAAATAAGATGATGTCTTAGGAAAGTTTAGCAATCTCAGTCAGGATGAATCAGGGAAAGGGAGATTGGATAGAGAAAAGAAGCAAGAAGAGTGGAAATAGGAGCAGGAATGGGACAGGTAGGCAGCAAAGTGGATAGTGTGCTGGGCTTGGAATCAGGAAGATTCATCTTCCTGAGTTCAAATTTGGCCTCAGATACTTACTAGCTGTGTGACCCTGTATGGTCTCAGTTTCCTCATGTGTAAAATGAGCTGGAGAAGGAAGGGACAAATTGCTTCAATATCTTTAAAGAGTAGGAACTGAACAACATGGGATTTACAGAGGACTGTGGCTCTGTCACTTACATGTAATTGTAGCAAAGTCACTTAACCTCTATGGGCCTTATTTCCTCATTTCTTAGGTTTGGGAGTTGAAATAGATGATCTCTAAGATCTCCTCCCATTCTCAATTTATGACCCTATCATGAAATCTTGGAATAGAATGATTAGGATGAAAGAGAAGGGGTGAATTAGAGAGACATTTTGAAGGCAGAAATGACAGCACTTGATGACAAACTAAGTTTAGGATAAAGAGTAAAGAATCAAAGATGATTCCTGGGTTTCTAGGCTAAGAAACTGGAAGGATGGTGGTACCACTAATAGAAACAGGGTATGTGGGAAGGGGAGCTGATTGGAGGTTAGGAACTATGTCTACCTTGTCTTTAGACATCTGTTGTACCACCTGACACATCACTTTACACATAGTGGATGCTCAAAACCAAATTCAATTAGTTAAGTTTTTGACCTATCAAAGCAAATCCAGAATAGAATTCTTAAAGTCAATCTTGAAAGCTCTAATCTAGATGTTTTCACATCAATGTTCTACTGTTGCTTCTAAGTCAGTAGGTCTAAAACCAACCCGTTATTTTTCTTTCCCTCCCTCGAAGCATCTCCTCCCCACTCTTGAAGAAGCTCCTTCCCACTCCTGCACCCTAATGACATCTTCATTTTCCCAGTCATTCAGGCTCCATACCTGAGATCATTTTTTATTTCTCTCTTTTTCACTCCATATCCAGTTTCCAAAATGTGTTTCCTTTTCCTCTCTCTATTCTTTTCCACTGTCCAGGACTTTATTGCTGCAACTATGTGTTACTGCAATTATCTACTCTTGTTTTGTACTTCTCCAGTCTCTTCATCTTCCATTCCATCACGGAATCACAGGATTCTACACTTGAAAGGGTTATCACAGATCAGTCGTGTCAAATAGAAATGGATCCCTCTGGGTCATAGATTGACTTAGAATGCTACAAATTAACACACTGCATTGTATTTTTATTTATTTTATTAAACATTTCCCAATTATATTTTAATCTGGTTTTGGCTACACTCAGAAGTTTTGTAGGTTACAAGTTTGACATCTCTGTCATATACCATATAGACTAGAGGTTCCCAAAATGGGTGATACTGCCCCCTGGGAGTCGCTGGAATGATCCAGGGGGTAGTAGTAGCCTCGGGGGCAATTGGGGGGGCATTGAATAAAAATAAGGGGACAGTGGAAGCATAAGGAAAAAAGAGAAGATAAGAAAAATTTGAAAAACCACCACAGATGTTTCATCTGTTGTGTAACGGAGTTAAAATCATAGTGATCACATTATTTTCCAAATAAACATACAAAATGCAAGTTATAACCAATCAGTGGTCAAGTCCACTGACAGGTTTTAACAAGCAAGTATTGGCAGGTGAGAGTGTTACACACTGTCAGGAAGTCTAGCATGCATCAGCAGGTATATGTGTGTGTAATGACTTGTTTATATAAGGTTACTCAAGGGTTACATGATGCAATGTTGTATCATCAAAATTTCAATACAGAGGGACAGCTCAGTGGCACAGTGAATAGAGCACTGGCCCTGGAGTCAGGAGGACCTGAGTTTAAATCTGGCTTCAGACACTTGACACACTTGCTAGCTGTGTGACTTTGGGCAAGTCACTTAACCCCAATTGCCCTTCAAAAGGCAAAAACAAACAAAGTTTCAATGCAGGAAAAACACCACAAATTTACAATAAATTTTTAAATTTAAGATGCATCATTTCAAAGTTGAAATGATGCAAACTAAAAAAAACAACAACAACAAAAAAAACCTCCCCCAAACCCAAACCATTAAAGGGTTAAAGATTTCCAGGAGTTATTGAGTAATTTTTTTTTTTTTTAAAGGGGAGGTAAGCCAATAAGTTCAGGAACCTCTGATCTAGACCCATTTGCACCTACACAACTTTGGTCATCAGTGATCATCCATCCTTTAGGGAATTTCCAATTTATTCTGTCTCTATCTCGTTTGTACATAGTTACTTAAATGTTGTCTTCCTCATTAGACTGTAAAATTCTTGGGAGCAGATATTGTCTTTTGTTTTTCTTGTATTCCCAGAGGAAAGCACAAGTGTCTAGCATGCAGTAAGCACCAATAAATGCTGATTGTTGACTTTTGGATAATTCCAACTATTATGAAGTTTTTCCATCTGTCAACTGCTTCACTGCCATATCTGGTTTGCTATTAGTTGTTCCCTTTGAAGTTCAATTAGCAAGTATTTATAAAGTGCCTACTATGTGTCAGACCCTCAGCTAGGACCATGTGACATATAGACAAAAATGAAAAAGTCTCTGCCTACTTGGGAAAACAATACATACATCTGTAAAATGAAAAATACATACAAAGTAAATAAAAGGATGACATCGAGGTTTTGAACCTGGGTGAATGAAAGAAGAATGGTATCCTGAACAGAAATTGGAAAGTTTGAAAAAGTGGCAGGTTTTAAAGATAAGATAATGAATTCTCTTTTGGACATGTTGATTTTTAGATGGCTATAGGATACCTAGTTAGAAATGTTCAATAGGCAGTTGGTGATGCTAGACTGGAACTGAGAAGAGAGACTAGGGCTGGATATATAGATCTGCACAGAGATGATAATTCAATCTATGGTAGTTGACAAGATCACCAAGAGAGTATATAGAAAGAAGAAACTTGGGGTAGATCTTTATTTAGGGGATAGGTATGGATGATGATAAATCAAAAGAGAATGAGAAGGAACAGTTGGGTAATTAAATAAGAACAGTGCTATAAGAACCCAAAGAATAGCCAATACTGTAAAATGCTACAGAAAGGTCAATAAAGATGAGAGTTATGAAAAGTTCATTAGATTTTGCAAATAAGAGATAATTGGTAACTTTGGAGAGAGCAGTTTCAGTTCAGTGATTTGGTTGGAAGTCATATTGCAAAGGATTGATAAGTGAGTGAAAGAAGGGGAAGGGGTGTCAATGACTGTGGATGGTATTTTTCCCCTTAGGATTTTGGCTGTGAAATAAAGGAGAAATGTAAGAAAATAACACGAGGGAATTATAGTGATAAATAAGAGTTGTGTTGTTGTTTTTAAATAATAAGTAAGATCTGGACATGCTTGTAGATACCAGAGAAGCAACCAGTAGATTGGAAGGAATGTGAAGTTTTGAGAGAGTAAGGGGAGGAGGGATGATTGCAGGACAGTCTCCTGAAAGGGGGAGAGGGGGAGTTGGATCAGGTATATAAATAGAGGGGGCAGTTAGTCTTTTTGAGGAGAAGAACATCTTGGGTCAGGCTCACTGTGGTTTCCCCTTAGATTCTTAGATCTTTGTTGAAACAGTTGATGGAGGGTAGCTGGGCCTACTGCTTCCTCCTACTCAATCATCTTTTCAGGTTCCTTAGAAGCCTCAATAAAACCAAAGAAAACAAAAATGTATAGAAGAAAATAAAATGAAGTTCAGAAGGGCATAGAAATAGAGTTATTTTGTTGTTACCTTATTAAAATATATATGTGTGTATATATACATATATATAGAAAGAGAGATGTGTGTGTGTGTATATAAACTACATTACAATTTCATAAACAACCCTCTTGTTCTTTATGTACAAATTATAATATTTGTTTATTATTAAATCTATAGTAAAAAGAAAGTAGAAAAATGTTAAAGGTTACAAAAATCAAAATTTTGTTTAGAAGTAGACTCTCAGGTAAATACTGCTCAAGGGAGTATTCTTTCAGTAGGTTCCCCCTTGGCAATGTTTCCTTTGATGAGTCATCATCTATATCAATTCCCCTGAGTCTATCCCTAGGCTCTTCTCTCTCTATCCTCTTTTGGTGATCTTGTTAACTTTCATGGGTTGAATTATCTTCTCTAGTCAGATAATTCCCTTATCTATATATCCAGCCCAGTCTTTCTCATAAGTTTTGATCCAGCATCATTAACTGTCTACTGGACATTCCTAACTGGATGTCCTATGGGCATTTCAAACTCAACATGTCCAAAAGAGAACTCATTCTGTTTTCCCCCAAACCCATCTCTCTTCCAAACTTCAGTTTTTTTTTTTCAAGATCAGTCATCCAGGTTTAGGATTCCTATATTATCCTCTATTCCTCACTCTTACTCACCCCACATACCCAATCAATTGCTAAGTCTTGTTATTTCTGCCTCCATAACGCCTCTCACATCCATCCCTTTCTTCTTTTGCCACAAATACCCCTTTTCATCATCTTTTCCCTGGACTAGCCTCCTAATTGGTCTCCCCATCTCAAGTCTTTCCCCACTACAATTCATCTTCCACATAGCTACCAAAGTGATTTTTCCTAACATTGAGGTCTGATCAAATCACTCCTCACTCCCAGTTGAATAAATTCCAGGGACTCCCTATGATCAAACAGAATTCCTCTGTAGCATTTAGAGCCCTCCACAAGGTCCCCCTTCCCTTTCTAGCACCATTACACATCCCAGTTCAATTTCCCATCTTACTGCACTGCATCTTCAGTCTCCATAAGTGCCTTTTCACAAGCTGTTCCCCACCTAAACCTCTACTTGCCCTTAGTGCTCAGCCCAAACACCATCTTTTGCATCTTCTCCACCTTTCTGGATCCCCCTCAGCCACCAGTGTCCTCCTTCCTAAACTACCTTGTCTCTAGCTATTTTATACTGATGCCGCATATATTTTTATACATACTTGTCTTTCTCATTAGAATGTAAGCAAAATATCTTGTATATATACCTTTCTCTCCACTCATATAACCAACACCCTAGTGCAGGCCATCATCTCTTCATGCCTTTACTACTACCATACCTTCTGGTTGACTTCTTTGCCTCAAGTCTCTCTTCAGTTAGGGTGTGCTGGATCCAGCTCTTGCCTGCTCTGGATAGCTGATTGTTAAATTTTCAGTGTAGTCATTTACATCTAGGAAATCACCAAAGGCTACAAATTAGGATTTCATTTACTGTTGTATTAATCATTATTCTAGACCACATTGCCCCTGGGGGGCTGCTGGAACAATGGGGGGGCAATCATAGCCTCAGTCGATATATAGATGATAGCTATAGATCATAATTCTGTCAACCAGGAGCTATAAATTTGTTTTCTAGGGCCATGACAAGAGTCTGCAGATTTTCCTCTCCCAATTAGTGTGGAATTTTCTGTCATCTAAGAGTCCTACACCATGCTTATCTCATTGTTTCTTTTGTCTTTCTTCTGCAAACTATTTCCTATTTATCCAGTATGTACCTTACTTTGCATATATTTGTTTCCTGCTTGTCTCCCTCATTAGACTGTAAACTCCTTGGGGGGCAGGAGCTGTCTTTTGTCTCTTTTAGTCACCCTATTAGTACCATTGTCAATCCTTAGTACCATGCTTGGCACTTTGCAGATGTTTAATAAATGTTTATTGATACTTTGCCGATTAGTAGAAAACTAGAATTTTCTAGCTTGAAAGCCTCCAAGCACAAAAGATTACAAATATAAGGAATTATAGAAAAGGGCCAGGATACCTGGGGGAGGGCTGCAAAGTAGGCTAGAGCAGAGATTGCTTCTCTGATTTAAAAAAAAAAAAAAGACTAGAAAACCTGAGGGTTTTATAGACTACAATAAGAACCACAGGGGTAGACTGTAGGGTGAAAAATGGAACTCACTGCAGTGTTGGGGTTGACAGAAATATATTGGTTGTTTATGAGCTACTGTGAATCTTAAAGACTGTCCTGTACCAAGTGCTGTGATGGGGCCAGCTAGTACTAGCTAAGCAGACTGTTGAATTTTCAGTGTGAGCAGTTACATCTTGGACATTAGCAAATGCTACAAATCAGGGGTTGACTTAAAGTTCTGTTGATTGTCTAGATTTAAAGTGGAAAAAAATGTTAATAATGCAGGTTAAACTTAAAGGCATGGGGCAGCTAGGTGGCTGGCTCAGTGAACAGAGCACCAGCCCTGGAATCAGGAAGAAGTACCTGAGTTCAAATCTGTCCTCAGACACTTAACACAAAAACTAGTCGTGTGAACTTGGGCAAGTCACTTAACCCCATTTACCCTCCAAAAAAAAAAAATTAAAAAAACTTAAAGGCATGCTGTATGTTCCCCCCAGGGAACCAGCTGATAAATAAATTTACCAGTATGCCTCTGCCTGTGACCAATATTGCAATTTGGGTGTTTGAACGAGAGCCAGGACCTTTTAATCCATTACTGTGGAGATTTTGAGATGAGCTATAAGAATGGGAGCACTCTGACCTTTTATAGGATCCTAGGATTTAATGCTGGAAAAGTCCTTGAGAGAGCACCTGGGTCAATAGAGTCATTCAATAAAAGGGTATCTAATTATTGCAGAAAAAGTGTTAGCTTTGGCTTCGGAAGATCTTGGTTTGATTGTTGATTCTGCAACTTCCAGGACTTTGGGCCTCAATTTCCTAATATAAAAAAATGATGGAGTTGGGCCAGAAGCTGAGAGCTAAGGGCCATCCAGCTCCAGATCCACAGCACGTGACCTTCCCCATCACGCAGGAACCTGCCAAACCTTGGACACTCTCAGTCCAATGACTGTTCTCTTTACTCTTCTATCCTATAGACTTGACAATTTCCACACTTGTTTATTCATTTGCTTCTCTCACTTCCCTCCTAGAGAGCAGATTCCTTGAGGGCAGGGTCTGTGTTTTGTTTGGAGCCGTTTTTTCCTGGCTTCTTTGTAAATATTTGTGGAATTTGATTGAATGGTCCCCCGTGGTTCTATTGCTTTTAAAAGGTCCTCGTGGGGGGAACCTCGTAAGCACTTAATCCCTGGTTTTTGTCCTTGGTGAATTGACTTTTAGGCTCCACTGTCTGCGCTTATAAGAAATGATGCTGTGGAATGAATGAACCGCCATTTGCAAACTCCCAGAACGCAAACGCCTTCGCAATGAAGGGCCTCAGCGAGCAAGCCTAAAGGGCCCAGCCTCCTGAGTCTGGGGGAAATTCACATCTTTATTTTCATCAACATCTGGGTGAAATCCAGCATTTCCTTCCATTTTGAATGTAAGCAACACTATTATTTTGGCCAGGGGTCCACAGACTTCATCATGTTACCATATGACAGACAAAAAAAGTTAAGAATTTCTGTCCTAGCTAAAAAGCAAATGGCCCACACAGATAAAGAGTTGTCCAACTTCCCAAAATCTCAACGAGCATGCGCCAAGGAGACCTCTCACTCACGCACGCGCAGTTTCCCGGGCTCCGCGGCGTCGGTCCTCGAGATGCGCCTCCATACCACGCTTCACCCGCTGCGCGTGCGCACTCATGCAGAACCAGCGTCCTTCGCGGCCACCGTGAGTCCGCACCACACGCGTGGTGTGGCTATTGCGCCTGTGCACGACCCCGGTCGTGTGCGGCCTTGGGGGCGGAGCGGCGCAAGCGCCGTGTGAGGTTCAGGACCTGGAGCGTAAACAAGAGACGGGAAGGGATGAGGCGACGGCCGAAGTGGGAGCAGCGAGCGGCGGTGGCGGCGACAGCAGCAGCAGCAGGAGCAGCAGCAACAAGCACAGCCGCTGGAGGAGCCACGACGGAGGAGGCGGCGGCGGCGGAGAGCGGGGCCCGGAGCCGAGCCTGACTCCCTCGTCCCTCCCGGCCCGGGAGCTAGAGCGCCCGAGCCCGGGCCCCCCCTCTCAGCCATGAACCTGGCCAGTCAGAGCGGGGAGGCCGGCTCCAGCCAGCTGCTCTTCGCCAACTTTAACCAAGACAACACGTAAGGAAGGACCCCCAGGGGGTGGGGCGGGGCAGAGGCCCCCGGGGTGGGGGCTCCCCCCGGAGTAACCCTCCGCCCCCATCCCCCCACCCCGCAGCCTCCCTGCAAGGATCCGGGTGAAGGCCAGGCCTTCCCGGGGAGGCCAGCAGAGAGGTGGGGTGGGCCGGGGCCAATCACGGGAGCTCCCGGGGCTAGTGCTTCCTGGTGTGGGAATCCTCTCTTTCTAGTGATTTCTCGGCCTGTTCCGGGTCAGGGATCCGGGCCAAGGGAGGGGGAAGTTCGCGTCCCGGGTCTTAAAGTTTGTGTGTGTGTGTTTTAAAGGCGAGGGCGGAGGGCAAGATGTTTTTCTTTCAGCCTCACTTCGGACCAGAAGTCACACGAAAAAGTTCTCCCTGTGGGGCTGCCGTCCTGGGAGCAGCCGGCAGGACCTCGGAGAACGCGAATCCCGAGTCTTTATTTTACAGATGGGAGGACTGAAGCTCAGATCTATCCGGGCTGCCCAGAGCCGATACCTCGGGCATCCGAGCTGGGTCTGGGACTCTTGTCTCCACTTAGAAGTCAGTAGGGAATGTTTCTTCCTCGGTGTTCTTGTAGCGTGCATCTTTGACATCTGCAGATATGTAGGAAGGACATTAATCATAGCCTTGGTATATTAAGTCTTGGACTGGAAGAAAAACTGTAAGTGTATATAAAGCAATTGGGACTTAATTCTGGTGTCTAGTGAGAATCTTGAGGCTTTTTGTTTGGAGAAGATAGCACAGAGAGGGATGGAACACAAGCCCTCAGAGTTGAAAAAAAGGACAAATGTTAATTACATTCTTTAGGTTATGTGCTGACAATCTATGAAGATAGTTAAGAGATGAGGTTGCTGAAGAAAGGATGACTTATGGGACTAGGAGGGAGGGAGGGCCATCTTGCGAAATGAGTAAGAGGAAATGATGTAAGGGTGGTGGTGGTGGAGGAGGATGTCATTTGGTTCTGTCCAGAGCAATTGTTGGTCCTTAGATTGAGTTTGTTTTACTGAATGTCTTCAGTATAGTAGCAAACTAGAAATTGAATGCCCATTTCAGTTAATTGGGACTAGAAGGAGGACTCTGCACTGAATAGGAGAAAAAAAGCTTAGAATCTGGGCTAAGGTCTTTGGAGATCACTTAATCCAAACCTTATTTTAAAAATGAGGGAACTGAGGCTCAGGAATGTAAAATATTTGGCCCGGGTTATTCAAATTGTTATTGGCAAAATCAAAACTGTTAGTATCAACAAACTAAGTATCTACTTTACACTGCGCTAAAACCAAGGTCCCCTGATTGCCATGTTCTCACTATTAATACTATGATACTTCTACTGTGTTGAAGAGTAGATTTACAAACTAATCTTTGAAAAGGAGATCACTATAGGTCTGGACTTGTTGCAACAAAAAAATTCTTTTAAGGAAAGAATTTTGAGACCTTTTCATGACCCAGTATTTTCAGTCAGTATTCTATATAACAAATTTTCAGTACAACAAAAAGTATTTGGGTAGAATTTGTTACCTATTTGTTACTTCTGTTTTGCAAAACAATGGCAAATTGTAATTTTCAGACTTAGTAAAATTAACATTTAAACTCATATTTTGAGTGAGATGAAAATGTTACATTTACAGGTCTTAGGCAACTTTTTTTCAAAAATTTTTTTCAAAATTTTTATAAGTACTAAATTTTGACTATCTGCCTTATGTCCGGGCTCAGTAACTGCAAAGCATTTTGTTGCTTTTGGACTGCCAAATTCTTGTCTGCAAAGTGGAAATAATTCATGCAATACTTGTCTCACAGGGCCGTTTTGAAAATAAAAATCGAAAATGTCTTTGCAAGAGAAATCCTATCCTATTGTCCTGGTCCTGTACCCTTTTTAATATGCTATTTTTCTTTTCAGGATAGTCCTCTAAACTGTATAGAACAAGTTAAACCTGGGGTTCATGGAAAGTCCAGATGTATGAATATGGGTGGGGGAAAAATTACATCTATATTTCCAGACTTTTAACTGAAATTTATCATTCAGCATTTCATTTATTCAAAAACATTATTCTGAGAAGGCTTCACTAGCCTGCCAAAGGGTGACACAAAAAAAGCTTAAGACCCCCCCTGCTCCTTCCAAGGGACCTTTGAAAAGTTATTATAGCAAAGTATTCTATGGCTCTTTTGTTCTTTATTTACTCTTATCAGAAAGTGAAGAGTCTTATGTTATAGCCATAACTTTACTTCTTATTAGAGTTTGTAAGATTAAACAATATAAAGGGATCACCCCAAATAGTTAAATATAGAAAGATCTTTCCAAGTTTTTTAAATTAATTTTTATTAAAGAAGTGAATCTTTCAGTAAAAGCACTTTTAGAAAGAGGAATGTTAATCTGTTCTAGAGGCCATTGCAACCCACCACATTCACTCATTTTTTTTCTTCATTTAAGAAAATGAAGTCCTATGAATTTTTGTTTTACTTTTGATCACTTGTTCTTTTTGATAGTTAACCTTGTCTTGCTCTTTTCATCATTATTTTCAATTGATCACCTGACTAGAAAAGCATTAAGAGCCAGGCAATCCCTATTTTCAAAGGGCTCACTTTCTAATTGGGAGTGGGACTACCACAAAGAGATTATAGCTTTGGGGCTATGGGTAGGTTAGACCTGGGAGCAGGTGGTTTAGGAATTAAGGTGGGGGTGGAGTTGGAGAGTGTTGTTGAGAGGCAGATAAGACCCGGTGGTCCTCCCTTTTACTATTAGAGTTGGTTACACCCTGTTTATCAAAGTGCTGTAAGTAGCTGTCTACTCCTAAGGAGTTTACATTCTAATGGGTGAAGACCAGAACTTCTATCTGCTTATGCAGATGAAGATATATGCATATATACAGCATATACTTACAAAGATAGTAAGTATAAATAAATGCAAAGTCTGTTTGCAAAGTGCAGCCAATTGGGATGAGAAAATATTTTATATACAAGGTGGTACTTCTTGGAAAGAGATTCTGTGATGCCTAGGTGAAAAGGGAATGTATTCAGAGCACAGACCTAGTGAGGAATAGATGATTTTTGGTTGGATCAAAGTGCTGGCCAGGGAGTAGTTGTCTAGGGAGGCAAGGTTTGAGAAGGGCTTTAAAAGCTTAAATAGCCACTGAAGAGTATGGGACAGCTCAGGCTGTTGGCAATAATATAGAGGTGATAAGGACATGAGTATAAGGCTCTATAGATAAGGAGAGATTTTGGTAACTGATAAGATTAAATGTGGTGAATTGGATATATGGGGTGACTGACAGAAAAAAATAGTTTAGAGCAAGGATAGGTTTGAGATGAAAGATAATAAATTCCATTTTGGCCATATTGAGTTTTTGGTGCCTATGGGATATCTTGATTTTTTTCCACCTCATTTGTAATCAGTTTTTATTTTAACTTTTTTTGTTCTGGATTTTTGAAAGCCACCAAATAAGTATTTACATACACATGTAAAACAGAGGATTGCACTTGAAACTTCAAATATTTATTGCATAATTTTGGTTTTGTTTTAATTACATAATTTATCCTGTTTTTCAAAGCAGTCCTGCTTGTCTGCAGTTCCTACTGACCTCCCTTCTATTCTGCTTCAGTGATCCTCTTGTTTCATTTTTTTAACCTTGTCAATTGTCTCCATCCCCACCCTCCCACCCCCATTGAAAGAAAGGAAGACAAAAATCACAGATAAAATATAAATTTGGCTATGTCTGAAAATGTATGTCTTATTCTGCAAGTGAGTTCACCTCTGTCTCAGGAGGTGGGTGGCATATTTCATCACTGGACCTCTGAAATCCTTGATCATTGCATTGATCAGAGTGTTTAAGTCTTCCAAAGTTTTCTTTATGATGTTGTATAGATTTTGTTCCTTTCACTCTATATCAGTTCCTAGAAGTCTTTTAGGGAGTAGATATTCTATCTCCATTTGCTAGATACTCCCTTAGTTTCTAGTCAAAGTACAAAAAAAGAGCTGCTATAAATATTTTTGTTTTCTTCCTTTGATCTCTTTGGAGTAGAAGCTGAGTAGTAGCAGTATCACTGGGTCAAAAGGCATTTATTGTTTAGTAACTTTCTGGGTATAGTTCCAAATGCTCCCAGCTTGAAGTGTATTCTTCTGCTTATTTTTCTTTAGCTCTTTGGATTTTTTGGGTTTTTTTTGCCAACTGACAATCTGATGTGAAGTGGAACTCCATAGTTGCTTAATTTGCATTTTCTAATAAACTTTTAAAAAATTTCTGCTGGCGCACATATCTTTGAGAGCTATCTGTTTATATCCTTTGATCATTATTGATTATAGGGAGTGACTTCTGTTCTTATTTGAATAATTTCCTAAAGTTTCAAATATCAGAATTCAAAAATCAGTCTTTATCAGAAATAGCAGACATTTATGAGACTTTCTGCAGAAATCTTTCCAGTGTAAATTTTCATTGCATCAGTTTTGTTTGTGCAAAAACTTAAATTTTGCATAATCAAAACTGTCCATTTTGTCTTAATTGGTCATGACCTCATCCCCACTCTTAGCAGTAATAGGTATTTCCTTAATTCTTTTTGTTTATGATATGACCTAAGTCAAGTATCTGTTTGGAAATTAATCTTGGTATACACTTGCTGAGATGTTGGTCTAAACCTAATAAGCAAGCTTGCTTTCCACTTTGCTATCAGGTGTTTGTGGATGTTTTGGGGGAGGGGAGGCCTTTTGCATATTAAGACCTGCCCAGTAATTGGTCTTTGTATTTATCAAACAATATGTTTCTATGTTTATTTCCATATGTTGGGTGCCTGATCTGTTCTACTTTTCTAGATTTTACCAGTATCAAATAGACTATATTATTGCTTTGTAGTATATTTTTAGTTGCAACTTTTTGTTTCATTGATATATAAATATGAATAGTATGTTAAAATGTGTTCTTTGTGCTAGATTATAGTCTCAGTTCACATTTACATAGCATTTTGCAGTCACATAATGCTTTAGCATGTAATCTTTCTTGATACTTTTAGCAACTTAGTAAAATTACTAGGACCCTTATTTTCCTTATTTTTACAGATGAGGAAACTGATGGTTAAGTACTGAACTTTAATCTGGCTTTTTCATTCCTGGCTCTTAGCTTCATTTTCTATCTTGGTTTGTATGATCTAAGTGATGTTAAAAATGATTTATAATAACTGAGTCTTACCCCATCTATTGCTACTTTATCCTGTTTTCATTTGTCATATACCTTCTTGGTCTTCGTTTTCTTTGGTTTAGTAATGTTTTGGAGTACAATAGTCATCTAATCAAGTTGGGGGAGATCGTTTAGGTTTCATGGATACTTCTATGTAATTTCCTTAGATCTGTGTAGGTACTTAAAATCTTGGCAGAAAAAAAGTTTTGTTGGGTGATGATTTGATGTGTTTAACTCCAAAGCTGCCACATTGGTCCTTGGCTTTACTTATTTCAAGCCAACTTTCTGACACGCAGTACAACATTCTGACACTTGTGTAACAGTTTACCAGTTTACAGTATCTTGTTGAACTATAGTTACAACTATAAATCTTCCACTGACAATAATTAAAGCATTTTTAGCCCACACAAATTCTCTTAAATTATCCATTTTGTTAACTGCAATTCTTTAACAAATGAGGTCAGGCATATCTTAATCATTTTTATGAATATCTACAGTTGCCTGACAGAGTATGTCACATCTTTTCATGAACATTCTATTTATCAAAGTTTTTGGTTTGTTATTTTGCATGTTATCTCTGTAAGAACCATATGATATAGTGATGATATAGTGAATATCATATGGCAGTCACATTCTACTTCTGACCCATGACCCTGGGCAAATCACTTAACCTCTCAGGGCCCACACAATTGTATTAAGATAATAAGGTATAGGGGCAGCTAGGTGGCCCAGTGAATAGAGCATTGGCCCTGGAGTCAGGAGGACCTAAGTTCAAATCCGGCCTTAGACACTTCCTAGCTGTAACCTTGGGCAAGTCACTTAACCCCAATTGCCTTGACTTGCCTTTCCCCCTCCCCCCAAAAAGAGATAAAAAGGTATAGAAGAGTTTCTTACTTTACTAGAAAACCAAAACACTATGTAGAATTAGTTCATATCATGGTTTACCTTTTTAATAATTTAATTCTTTTTCAGGTCCTTAGCTGTTGGTAGTAAATCTGGTTACAAATTCTTCTCCCTTTCCTCTGTGGATAAGCTGGAACAGATTTATGAATGTAGTAAGTATTATGTTAATTATTTTCCCTCTTTTTGAATTTCAAGTCAGCTCATTTATTTTGTTTTAAAGGCTCCTAGGACATTGTGAGTATGGACTGTCTCTGCTAAAATGTTACTGTGAATCACTAATTTTCTTGTGTCTTGGCTTACTCTTTTGGTGTCAGTCTATGTTGTGCAGTTAGGCAGTATCTTATAAATGACACCTTTAATGATAAACTTAAGTCAAAAGTTTCATAATAAATGGAAATATGAACAGAAAGTATTGAGTCCATAGCTCACAGTGTGAGCTTGGAGAAATTAAAATTTTTCTCTCCCTTTTGACAATTCCTATTTCTTCCTAGCTGTTAACCAATACTATCCATTTTTTTCCCTAAAATAAGATTATATTTCTTTTAAGAATTTTGTTTTATACCTTAGCACTCTGTGGCCTGGGACACATCATTCTTAGCTCACTGGAGCAGCTGCCTCAGAAACCCTCTCTGTCATCTCACCCTGGGCCCCTTTCTTCTCTCCCATATGGGAAGTTTGGACTAATTTTTTAGGATGAGGAGAGGACAGGCTCTGGGGAGTGGAGGGGGGAGGAGGGTTGCTACCAAGGAAGCAGCCCCGTCACAAGGAACTCGAGATGATAGAGGCACTGGTAACAACTGAAGCCTAGAAACTGCTGTACCAGCTAAATGTTTTTTTGGAACAGATGTCAGCCAGAGGTCTGTGGCTTGAGACTAATTGAATCTGTTCATGATAATGGCCTTCGAATGATTTGTAAGACTGAGGGACTTTGAAGTGAAAGACCTTCTTAATCTGACTCAGTTTTTTAGTTTTAATGTGCAGACTTTTTCTCTAGCTGTGAATTTCCCAGACAGATTTCTATCCAAAATGAAGTTACAAAGATCTTGGATGTGTGGGGTTAAGTTGCTTCCCTCTGCCTGTGAAATCAGAAGAGAGAAATAATCCCATTAGTGACTGATTTGATCTGAATAAGTACAAATTTGCAGTTTCTGACATGATAGAATGGAAAAGATTGTATTAGAGCAGGTGTGTTGGAAAGTCAAATCTACTGCCTTTCATTTTCTACAGTTCAGGTTATCCACTCATTTGTGGGAACTTAACCATTTGAAAGGAGAAAGATCCTGAGTTTTGAAAGACTGGAAACTTCAGCTTAAGACATGCCAGTGTAAGATTATATTTTCTAAAGCAAAGCCTTCTCTTATTGGCATTGTCTCTAATTGCACTGAAGATCCAAGCACAGAAATTTATAGAATTGATAGAAGGAGTAGAATGTCTTCAGAAACATTCTGAGATAAATTGCAGAGATCTGATCTTCTGGCAGGAACTTATAGCAAAGTGCCTAATTGAATACTCATCAAATAAGTGTTCTAACCAGATGTTCAGAAGTTGAAGTAGATTATGTCTGGGCATACTACAGTCAGTTGAAGCATAGTTATTACAGAATCACTCATTTTCTACAATCCCTGTAACTGGGTCTTAATAGGATTCTTAACTATTAACTATTTTGAAGGCTTATTTCACATCGGAACTGTGGATTCCAATATTAGAATGGTGGTGAAGCCTGAAACATAGCAACTAGGGTGACATTGATGTTTTCAGACTTGAGGGGAGGAGAAAACAAGCTATAGTTGGAAATTGGTTATGTGTGCTGCATAGTTAGTTGAGAATGTGTTTAGGACTAATTTATGATCCTTTTGAAGCATGTTTGTAAAAACTAAAACCCAAATATGAAACCCTAATGTAGAATAAGGATGGGAGACCATACTGTGAATTGCAGTTAGTATTATTGATCCAGTCTAGTAGTATCTGGATCGGTATACTGATTTGTATTGTTGATGGCAAGATGTGATTGACTTTTAATTGTCATTTGAATTGGATGCAAGTTCAGGTCAAAACAGAACAACTTCAGAAAAATGGTATGATGTGCTTTAGTATAGTCAGGGTTACTGGTCTTTCAGGCAGCCTAAACAACCTTGTCAAAGCCTTATACAACTAGATAATCCAATACTTCTAAAATTTTATTTTTGTTTGGCATATTTTTCATTTAAATTTGATTATAAAATTTTATTAAAGTTGTAGACCAACATGTTAAATTTAAGTGATCTTCGATATTATCTTTTTTTTTTTTAATTTTTTTTTTTTAAAGCAATTGGGGTTAAGTAACTTGCTCAAGGTTACACGGCTAGTCATTTGATTTATGCGTGGGTGCTCATTTTCTGAGGCCGGATCTGATCTTGGGTCATCCAAACTCCGAGGCCGGCGCTCTTACTCGATATTATCTTAGGAAACAAGTGGTGTGGTATATACAAAGTTTTATACAAAATGATTTTTATCTCAATATCTAGCACCTTAGGGAAAAGTTTAATTTCTATTATACAGGCAGTTTTGATTGTCTGCCAAACTGAAACCTCAGCTGTACCCTTCTAAAGTAATATTCTAATGCTAATACTCTAGAGCTTTTCAATAAGGATCGCTATTGGTAGGAAACTGCACCCTTAGTATAGAGCTATGTATTTAAAAGCAATGCATATGGGATATGCTGTTGTCATAATGCTCTGTTACAGTTCAGCTTAGAGTTGCCTATCCAGATTCAAGTAAGGAGCAATTTGATTGACTAATTGCATAGTAGTTGGAGCATTTAACTTAATTTCCACAATAGCTATAACTAGTTCAGATTTCACTTTGACGTCATGTTGTGACGTCATCTCTTTAAAGATAAACCAAAGAATCACAGTATGTCTCATGTCTTCTGCTTCATTGTGTAAAGTATGTCATTGCAAATGCACTTTTCAGTTACTTCTAAACACCTGATTGATTGAAAAATTTCCTTTCTAATTTATCAATGCAAACTTAAGTTGTCTGAAGTAACCTAACAAAGTACCTTTATGTTCTGGTACTAAGAAAGTGACCTTTCAATAAAACTATTGAAATGGGGTGGGGGTGGGGGGGAAAGAATTGTTTTGCATGCTAGAATGAATGGGAGATTTCAGGAGCTCATTACATATGATGGATTTACTTTGTTAATTATACACAGTAATGTTCCTGGTGGATAAAAAAGGTGAAATACACTTTTACATGTGTCTGAACCATGGTGTTGCATTGCTAAAAGTGAAACTTCTCAGAGTAATCTGAGAAACCTCAGCTTTATTTCTTAACACACTGGATTAGCAAATGGGTAATTTTGTTCTTCATTGTCCCTCAAATTGAACAATTTAATGACTTAGTTCTCTTGAATTACATTGTTGCCACCGGGGCACTTCTCTCTTGTTCATACACTTAAATTTTTCTGATAAAACTGAAATTTAACTGGTAACTTGACAGCATGTTAAGCCAAAGAATAGATTTCACGTTACAGATTGATCTGGTGAGGTTGGGCTAAAGATTTAGCTCTAAAGGAAAAATGATCAAAGAACAATTGTTCCATAGCTTTACTTTTTGTATATTTTATTTGTAGGTATTAAATCCTTTTTTATTTAGAACATTATTTAGAACATTAAGAACACTATCCTTTTTTTTCCTGTCCTCTGGAAGATACTAGCTTCTGGAAATGATTTCATTATTGCTTCTCAACCTCTTCTTTTAGAAGCCAGGAATAAAGCATGTTTTGGGTTTTGTTTTTTGTTTTTTGTTTTTTCTGTTTTAGGAATTAGTTCAGAGTCAGAAAAATCACATCTCCCATTACTTATCATTGACATGTAGAAAAACCCTCTTTGGGAAAACAGGATCTTTTGCTGTTCTTTTTATAACAGATTCTTTTCCTTATGTCTCTTGAACTAGCAGGAATTGAAATTTTTTCTTTGCATTTTTTTAAATGAGCAGTATCTGGGACTTTAAACTGTTGCAAGGATATATCTGAGAATAAGCACTATTAAAAAAAGTACAGCTAAATGTACAAAGTTAATTTGAAAGCTAGATTTGTTGCCGTTTTCTTTTAATTCACTTAAACATTGTTTTCTTTGTAGAAACTAAGTTGGTTGAACCTTATTTTAAATGTATATATAGGAATATTGTGAATTAGTTACTAAGGCAAATAGTTATTTTTTTTAAAGTAACTTTCACTCAATAGCAAAGTAACAATCAGAATCCATCCTAGTCTAGAAGATGCCCTTTTAAACATATAGATAAGTTGGATGTAAAAAAAAAATCATCCACATCTGAAACCAAATATTTATAAACTGTTTCTTTGCTTAGGGAGTAGCATAAGGTATTAAAGATTGCTTTGATTCTGGAGATGTGTTGCAGTAAAGAATGGAGCTTTCTCTCCTTCAGTTTCTTACTTAGCTAGTGAAAACATTCCCAGACTGGATACATCCAAAGCCTTGAGGAAAAAAATGTTTTTGAGGGTGTCCTTCCTGTCTGACAAGCTTTGCATCGCACAGAAAACAGATTTAATACGTAATAATGGATTCTATGTAAGAAACTCAAGTAACTTCTCTGTTCCCAAGTCTTTTACAGTGTAATAAGAGGTACTTATTTACAGCTCGAGAATTGGCTCAAGGCATCTGATAAACTTGCATCATGATATGATGCTCTTTCTCTTTCCTTGCTTCTTCAGCATGGGAGATAATGCTTTCGGCTGTAAACAGTACCATACAAGGGAACAGCCCAGAGTAGGGAAACAATGTATACCTAAAATGAACTAGGGCCCAACTTTTTAAAGAGACAAGGAAACTTTCTTCTCTGACAGATATAACTTGGCTGAACTATAAAAGTAAGACTTCATATGCTTTTTCATATTTTTGAACCTATGTTTCAGGTCAAAACTATTCTTGGTTTCTGTCCACAAAAAATGTTTAGTTTTTCTTCTGAGTATGTGATATCTTGCTCAGGTCTGTGAGCTGAGACTCTTAGTCTCAAGTGCATCCTTGATTTTTGCTTTTCTATCAGAATGAATTTCCTAGGCTTCAAATCTACATCACCTTATCCTTGGCTTCCTTCCTCTCTTTTTTACCTAACTTGGTCACAAATTTCCAGGTTCATTCTCTGTTCCATATACCACTTTCCTGGCTCTTTTCATTTTCCCCCACATAATCTATGAATCAACATATAGGCAGTTCACTTGCCTGGCACATTAGTATATTCATACCTACTGAATTCAGGGCTAGGAGTGACTGGTGCTGTGGATGTTAACTTGGGGTCTGTGAATTTTAAAAGGTTTATTCTGAGATGAAAAGGTCCTTAGGATTGATCAGACTGCTAGAAGGATCTGACTCAAACCCTTAATTTGCCAGTGTCCAAATTTACTGATTGAAATTGAGATCTAGAAAGACTTGATCAAGGCCATACAATTACTTAGTAGAGCCAGAACCCAGTCTCCCTACTTTCAGTCTAGTGCCTTTTCCTATCATGCCTGTCTGCTTGATTCAATTTACATTCTGTAAATGTATTTTTGTTAGCTTTTTCAGGATGAATTATCTATCTACAGGCCAGGGCACACTGAATGTCAAAATTTAGAAAAATATACAATAAAGGACTTCTAGTTTTGCCTATTGACTGTGAAAGTTTTGATCAGAGGTCAATCTTATCTTCTTTGTGCATCTGGGTTTCTATAAACATCCTCATTCATAACAGACTCATTCTTGAGCCCAAAAATGAACAAGATAGGAAAGCTTATTGCAGTGGGGACACACACTCTCTCTCTCTCTCTCCCTCTCCCTCTCTCTCCCCCTACCCCCTTTTACCTCTCCTCTCTCTAGGACTCTTTCTGCCCCAGGTGGGATGCTTGATTATAAAGGGATTTATTTCTGAATATCATTATCTTACTTGAGGATTGAGTTATCTTTTTCAGTTGACTGAATGTCACAGTATGCACTAATATGGATTCTTCCCACTTTTTTCTTTTTGTGCTTATATTTCAGCTGATACTGAAGATGTATGTATTGTGGAAAGATTATTTTCAAGTAGCTTGGTGGCTATTGTTAGCCTAAAAGCTCCACGAAAGCTAAAAGTCTGCCACTTTAAGAAGGGGACTGAAATATGCAATTATAGCTATTCCAATACCATATTGGCAGTCAAATTGAATAGGCAGGTAAGTTAACATTTATTACATAAATGTTTTGTTTTTGTACTGTTTCAATGGTTTCCCATTTCCTACAGAATGTAGTTCAAACCCCTTATTCAAGGGCTTTCACAGTTGCCTTCATGAATCCTCTACTTCCACAAAACCAATTTATTCACTGTCTTCTAAACATACCTTGCAGTTCTCCAACTTCTTGTTGTCTCTCAGCTCATCACACAATTGTATATCCTTGTGACATCTCTTCCACCCTTGTTTTGAGCCATTATTTAGTTGTTTAGCATTTTATATACTTAAGTCTTTTCTCCCCAGTCAGTTCTTATGTTTCTAGAGAGCTGGAACTTTAGTTCAACCTTGTTTATATCCCTTAATGTCTTCTGTACATGGAGAACCTTAATCTTTTTTGATGTGGTTTTATGAGACTTCCCTACATAGCTCCTGTTTGCTTTGTGAATAAGTGCATTGTAAGGGAAAGGACTATCTCTGAGGATCCCTAAAAGCTTTCTGTTCATGGAATGGGATTGAGTGAAGGGGAAGGTTAATTGCACAGCTGACTGCAGGATAAATACTTTTGTTACAAAAGGAATCTTAACCACTCTGGGATATAGATTATTATATAATACTTTCAATTAAAAATGCATATTTAAATGATCCTAACATTTTAGGATAGAGTAATATGGTAATCTTGTTTCTTTTTTATTTCATTCTTTAGAGGTTGATAGTATGCTTAGAAGAATGTCTGTATATACACAATATTCGAGATATGAAGGTACTGCATACAATCAGGGAAACTCCCCCTAACCCTGCAGGTAAATTCACTGGTAAAAAGAAAACTAATACTTGTGTATTAGTCTTTTTATTGGAAATGCAAAAATACTTTAAAATATTTAGTTTCCATTATGTGTCTTTGTAGTTGCTTTTCAATTATTTTAGGTTGCAGGTGGGAGATTTTCTGACTACACAAAATTTCTTAAGTAATTTTAAGAGGCTTAATGGTTTAGTGAATATAGAACAGACATGAAATCAAGAAGATCTGAGTTCAGATGCCACCTCTCTCAGGCTCAGTTTCCTCATATGGAAAATGGTGATGACCATGTCTATTGTACTTTCCCCACGGGGTTGTTCTGAGGACAAAATGAGAATCTGGAAAACGAAGTATTCTGTAAACTGGAAAGCAATATATAAATGTTTTATTATCACCATAAATGATGTGTGTAGAAATGAGGCATAGATAGTTGTCCTTTTGGTGGACTAAAAGATTGTGACCTGAAAGCATTTTGCTCTCTCAGCACATCCTTTCTAAAACAGCTTACCTATAAAACTGAATATTGGGCAGGAAAGCCCATTAAAAGTCTACAGAGTGGGGTGGCTAGGTGGCACAGTGAATAGAGCACCCGCCCTGGAGTCAGGAGGACCTGAGTTCAAATCCGGCCTCAGTCGACACATTTGCTAGCCTGTGACTTTGGGCAAGTCACAATTGCCCTCCAAAAAAAAAAATTCTACAGTGAGTGATTTTTCCAACTTAAGGTAGCTTAAGAAGACAGAAAAAGAGGTTTTCGGACAATGGGATAGGAACTGGGCCAAAGCAGGCGACACCAACAATGGTAGTATCACCTGACTAAGGCTGTAACAGCAGCGTGCAGGAGCAGTCTAAGGAATGGTAGAGCAATTGAACACCTGGACAGAGATTCTAGGAGGCTCCTGTGTTAGCACTGGGAGCAGGAAGAGGTTCCTGAATCTCTGTCACCCAGTAACTATTTCTGGGTCACAGTTCTAGGACAGAGAGAGGTCACGAGGGAGCAGGGGGCCCTCCCTTACCTGAGTAAGGACCAGAGCTCAAACTAGGAGTGCAGTGAGACTTGTTACTGGATCACACCATGTTGAAAGCACTGAAAACTTAGTGAGCTATGAAAGCCACAAAAGGTCTTAAGTGACAGAAGCTCAGGCTTCCACTCCCCTACTCTCGCCCCATCTCCAGATAATGAGCAGAACCCAACTCTTTAGACCAGTCCATGGTCTAAAAAATAGACTAGAAAATGAGCAAACAAAAAAACAAACAAAAAAAAAACATTGTCCATAAAAAATTTCTCTAGTGACAGGAAAATGAGACAAACTCAGAGGACAATGATTTGAAAACATTTCCAAAGAAAGCATCGAAATGCAGATTGGATACAAATTCAACAAGAAGTTCTAGAAGAGTTAGATTTTTTTAAGCAAAAATTGATTTTAAAAATCAAATAAGAGCAGTAGTAGGAAAATTGGAAAGAAGAACAATGCAAGAAAATTGTGAAAATAGAATTAACAACTTGGTAAAAGAGGCACAAAGTAATGAAGAAAATAACTTCTTAAAAATCAGAATTGACTAAATGGTAAAAAGTTTTTAAATACTATGTCTAATGTATTTTAGGTTCATCTTTTAGATGAAAGAGAAAAAATTCTTAAGTCTTTTTTCTTCCCTAACCACTGGTCCTCTGTATTTTCACAGGTTTGTGTGCACTGTCAATAAACAATGATAATTGTTATCTAGCTTATCCTGGGAGTGCAACTATTGGGGAAGTACAAGTCTTCGACACCATTAATTTGGTGAGAATTCCTTTTTCAAAATATGATTGATTTTTGGAAATCTAAATTTTCTAGAATTGTTGTATTGGCTTTGTTCTCAGATCTGAGGCAACTTTTTTATCTTCTGCCTTTTCATATCTCATTGTGGTTTATTTGATTCATAGGAATCTGTTCCCATTTCTTTAACATTGTAGAAATCTTCAGTAAAGCACTTTTGTCCTTTAAGATAAAATTGATGTAATGTTTTCATTAACTTTATTAAAATTTAACAGCAACTAATGTGTATTTCTAGCATATAACTGAATTATAATTTCTTGTTCAACTCACATTTTTTATTCCTTTTTTACACTTTTCAGAGGGCTGCTAATATGATACCAGCTCATGATAGTCCCCTAGCAGCCTTGGCTTTTGATGCAAGTGGTACCAAACTTGCCACTGCTTCTGAGAAGGTAGGTCATGATTTATTGTAGGTCAGAGGATTTCATTTAAGGTTTTTGGCCATACCGTTCACATAGCCAGTCGTGTTTCCATGTAAGCATTACAAAGAATAGATTGGTCAGTTGTTTAGTTTTAATTAGGTCCTTGAATGTAATTTTAACACCTGTTGCATATTTATAGAACTAAATTTAGAAGTTGAGTCACATCAGAGATAGGTAGAAAAAGAGGGGTATTTTCAACCATTACATAGGCTTTGAGCTGTTAAATAGATCAGAGCAAACAGCTTCTGCACATTAAATGAAACTTACTTTGCTTGAAAATACTTCTCATTTATTTTTAAGCTGTCTCTTACAGTGAGCCCTCAAGGGAAGTATGGCTAACTATAACCTTATCTTCCTTCCTCAGTGGCCCAAAGATAGAGCCTGACTGGGAGTAATCCACAGTTCTTATTGAGCCCCCTTTTCTTTAACTAAATTCCTATCTTTTGTTCACCATCTTCATTTCCTGATACAGCCTTCCCTCTCCTCACTACCTAGAGAGCTCTTTCATAATAAAGAATAAAAATATAGTAAGAAGTTGGCAAAACTAATAGCAAGTGGTTCAGCGATGATCCACATCCCATAGTCCGCTACTACTGCAGAAAAGAGAAGGTACATTTTCAACTTTGGTCACTAATAGTTACACAGAATTCTTTGAATTTTGAGGAGTTTGGAGGTTATTTCCCTTTACATGGTGGTGTTTGTGATATTTTCCTGTTTTCCCATGTTTCTGTTTTTCTTGTTTCTTACATTGCTTATAGTCAATAGTTTATCTAGATTATTTTTCCTTTTTCCTATCATAGGGAACTGTGATTAGAGTATTTTCCATCCCAGAAGGACAAAAAATCTTTGAGTTCCGGAGAGGAGTAAAGAGGTAAATCAGCATTTCTTGGAAATGCTTTAGGATATATTTGGATTTCAGTTGTAGGTAATCTTCTATACCTAAAAAGTGGAGATAGGTGTAAACTGCAACAACAGTTTAAGTTACATATGGAAAAGGATTTCCAGCAGTGGATTAAATTAATTTTAAATCTGGAATGATTTGTGTGGCACCACATGAACCTGGAAAAGTTTTGACTTAAATGATCCCCACATTTCCCTTCCTAGCATAAATATGAATTTTATTACATAGTTAACTTTAACAAAAGAATTCCACTTGCTATTGGAAAAATTTTTAAGATTGTATCCGCAGCACTAGCTGGCCAAGGAAGAACCTGGTTATGACTCACCTTTGACATAGACTGGTTATGTGACCCTGGCCTAGTTACCTACCCTCTCAGTGCCCTAGGCAACTCTTTACAGTGGCCTAAAAGGTGTCAGCCTGAACTGGTGGAAGGAATTTCTCACCAACAGCTCCCTAAATTAGTGAAACTACAGGTCTGACCCCTTTCCCTTAACATTCAAAGTAGCAAATAGTATTCTAAGTAGTATAAATAACAACTGTACTTCTTTACAAGTGGAGAAATCTCCAAAGAGGATGATAATTTGATCACAATTGCTTAATTAACTAGATTCAGGATTTCACTGTTTCACTGAACCAATTGTTAGTGCCCTCTACTAATAAAAATGTTATGAACTGTACAAGGGTTTTTAATCCAGAATTTAAACTGGTTATTTTCTGTTACAGTTCAAATTACTAGTTAATAATCCTTGAACTGGAACTCTAAATCTTTCATTCATCAATAGTTCTGAAATAATTGACCCAAAATATGAATATGTACACAAATCAGTATGACGATGAGACTTTATAGTATAACAAATGAAACATAAACCTCTTGGCCTTGCTAATTATGAGTGAAAATATATTACTCTTTTTGGCTACAATTAAATCCAGGGAGAACACTCTCTTGTTGATACTTAGATAGAAAGTTCTACCATGTTAATGGTATTAAAGGTTGCTGATGTGTGCAACAACTTATGTATGACTCAGATACTTTAATAGCCATGTGACCCCCCCCACGAAGTCATTCAACCTTTGCCTCAGTTTCTGTAGTCCTTAGTATGTAGTATGTGCTTATAAATGTTTGTTCTTTCTCTTGTAGATTACTGTATTTGACAAAAGGAACTTATGTTAATTCATTGTGATGGTGTATTGTACAGATTTTTTGTCTTTTTGCCCCCTACTTCATGAGAATGAGAAGCCCGCATAGCCTGTCGTATCACCATAGTGGTGTCTAAGTGGATATTTCCTGAGTATTCACTAGTGCCTTTTCTGGCGCTTTATTAGAGGGTAGAAGAGAGTTAAATTAAATCTTAACTTGATGAATCCTCCTCTCCAGGTGTGTAAGCATCTGCTCTTTGGCCTTCAGCATGGATGGAATGTTCCTCTCTGCATCCAGTAACACCGAAACAGTGCACATCTTCAAACTTGAGACTGTGAAAGAGAAGTGAGTCAGAATATTAGATTTTTTATTTTTAAAATTTACTTATTTGTAGTTTTCAACATTCACTTCCATAAGTTTTAAATTTTTCCTCCTCCTTCCCCAAGATGGCGTGCAGTCTGATATAGAATCTACATATGCATTCCTATTGAATGTTTTCACATTAGTCACATTGTATAGAAGAAATAATGAATGGGAGAAACCATGAGAAAGAAAACAGAACATAAAAAAAAGTCTGCTTCACTCTGCATTTGGACTCCATGGTTCTTTCTCTGGATGTGGATGGAATTTTCCATCGTGAGTCCTTTAAAATTATTTTAGGTCCTTGCATTGCCGAGAAGGGCTAAGTCTATCAAAATCAGTAATTCATTGCACACTGTCTGTTATGGAATACAGTGTTGTCCTGGTTCTATTCACTTCACTCAGCATCAGTTCATATAAGTCTTTATAGGTTTTTCTGAAGTCTGTTTGTTTATCAGAATATTTGAAATCAGAATATTTTCAAAATTACATAAGCTTGGAAATGGACTGCTTCTTAAAGGAGTAGAGAATTTTAGAGGTGATATGGACAGAAACCATTTAGACAACTAGATGGGATGGTGGCTAGATGTCTGGGCCTGGAGTCAGGAAGTCTGTGGTCCATGTGACCTCAATCCCTTAACAAATTTGTCCCTGGGCAAGTCACTTGCCTTTCTTCAACTGTAAAATGAGATCATAATAGCAATCTACTTAGCAGGGTTGTTGTGAGGATCAAGTAAGATATCTGGTAGATAAGATGCTTGTCTGTTCTTTCCTTCCTTTCTTCCCCCTTCTATTACCTTCCCCCATACCCAAATCCTTTCCATCTAGTCCTTTTTTGAACATTACCTCTTTAAACAAGTCATTACTTTTTTGTGTCACTCCAAAAATTTTTCCTGTAATATTAAGCCTTAATTTGCCACCTCTTTTAACTTCTGGGATAAAACAGCAGATTTTGGAATCAAATACCCTTTCTGATGCTTTAAGGCCTGTGTGACTGTAGGCAAGTCACTTTAATGTCTCTGGTCCTTGGTTTTATAGAATAGGTGCTAGCCTCTGAAGTAGCTTTCAGCTCATCCAGACATGGATGACAGACATGACAGACTACAGCCTTTCAAGTATGTAAAGATAGCCGCCTGAATCCTCTCCAGTCTTAAGTCAATCAGTCGTGGTTACCCTCTTGTTCTTCTCAGGCTTATTAGTATGCTTCTCTAAAATTTGATGCCCAAGATGTTAGCATAGTATTCTAACTGGTTTGCCATGAAGGATACTTTAGAGTAACTGTCAAATTAGGTTCACCTTTAAAAGAAAGGTGTTCTTTTAAAATGCCTTTATAAAGTTGATTTACAATCAGGAAATAAATTTTTAAAAAGAAAAATAGTTTGTTTATATGACATACATATACACATACCTCCTAATATCGTGCAAGGTTTTTGTGCCTGTATTTGGCTTTGAAATGCCTATTTTGTCTTTAAAACAGTAAAGAAATGGAACAGTATTAAATAATTGTACATTATATGGTACTACAGAGTTGCGTAAGGAGACCTTTTTTCCTTTAGAGAACATTCCACTTTAATTTTTTCTTGATTTGGGAATGTGGAAGGTATTTAAGACTTCATAGGATAACATTGATGAGGAAGTAGAAATTGAATTCGTAAAGAATGTTTTTTCTATTCCTGGAGGATTTTCATGAGGCAAATCAATAAAATTGAAACTATTGTTTCTTCTAGACCTCAGGAGGAACCCACTACCTGGACTGGTTACTTTGGAAAAGTGCTTATGGCCTCTACCAGCTATTTGCCCTCTCAAGTAACAGAGATGTTTAACCAGGGAAGAGCATTTGCTACTGTTCGATTACCATTCTGTGGTCACAAAAATATCTGTTCACTTGCCACGTGAGTATGGTGAAAGGTGTTTGCATAATCTGATTTGCAGTGTTTATATTGAATAGCAAGGGAGTTCCTGACCCAAGTTGTTGGGCAAATAACTTAACATCTCGCTAAGCATATTTCCTGATGTGAAATGACTTAAAAATTAGTTTGTAATTACCTGCTGTCAGAGTTTACAGTGTGCAAAATTTAAAGCAATATAGAAATAACTCTTAGCATTGCTATCTTAAACCACCTGATTAGGAACCCTTTGCGTGATAATAGGATCTTGTAATTGCATTGAGGAAAAGTATTAAAAGAATTAGTCAAACATAATCACTTTGATCTGAAAAATGCTGAGCCAGGGTTCTCAGTATCTTGAACACACATAGAAATTTTTTAGTTATTAGTTAGTATTTATTGGTTTTTAAAATTACAGTTGTGTGCTGAGTGCCCAGAGTTGATGCTAGCATTTACTATATTTACGGTATTCATTGCATTTTCTGAAAGTCTTAACAGTTTTTCAGATTTGCTAGGTTTTTGCCTTTGTCGCACATCACTTTTCAGAATGCCTTGACTATAAGTAACTGTAGATGAATAAAAACATGACCTTTTGCATTTTGATTATGTATTCTCCTTTGTTTCTCACTGGAGTCTAAAAGGTATTTAACTAGTTTACTCTTTTGCACTCCAAATGATTTTTTAAAATTAACTCATTTTTATCGATGACCTTTTTATTCACTCCTTTTCTTCACTTTTCTTCTATGTAGGATGGAATGTTACCCATCCCTTGTAACAAAAGATTTTTTAAAAAACTAATTCATATTGTCTGTACTTAGCAGCATGCCAAATTCTAGCTCTGCAGTAAATGTAGGGAGGTACATTTTTTTCAACTCCTGAACTACCAACCAAGCTTGGTCATCATAATTATTCAGTATTTATTTTTGTTTTCCAGATTCCATTATAACAATTTGTTTTCATTTTCTTTATATTTGACAAGGTCAGAGTTAAACTACCCATGTGTAAAGATGAGAATTTTGAGGGGTTTTTTATAGGAGTTTCACAGTTTTGATTTGATCTCATTTGAAAACGTATGTTTCCTCACATAAACTGTAATTACCATTGTAATTACCGACTTTAGTTGGCTAGTATTTTTTTGAGGTACAGTGGAAAAGTGATTGGATTTGGAGTCAGAGAGGCTAGTATATGACCATAGGCAACTGTCTTGCCCTCTCTGAGTCTTTGCAAATAAGGGAACTTCGGAGGTCAATTCCAGTGCTGAATGTGTGACCTGAGGTCCCTAAATGTGGGAGAAGATTTTTAGCTTTTCAGGGCCATTTAGTAAGCTCATTGTGATATATTGATAAGGCTAATTGATAAGGCATGAAAGAAACACGTTGCTGGAATGCTCACCTTTAAACCATTTCCTCCTCTTTAGAATTCAGAAGATTCCCCGATTATTAGTGGGAGCTTCTGATGGATACTTATATATGTATAACCTGGATCCTCAGGAAGGAGGGGAGTGCACGCTGATGAAACAACACAAGTAAGTTTAATTGATTTCAAAGTATTCCTCTGCTCCCACATTAAAAGTTCTTTTTCAAGAAGTGGTTAGAGGGAAGGAGAGAAGTTCATGTTTCAGTGTAATAGAGTTGATGCTAACATTTACTATATTTACAGTATTAGTTGCATTTTCTGAAAGTCTTAACACAGTTTTTCAGATTTGCTAGGTTTTTGCCTTTGAACATCACTTTTCAGAATGAAGCTTGATGAGGTTTTTGATGATAGGAACTGTTTTATTTTTATTCCAAGAATCTAGCTTAGTTCTTGATACATAAGGTCTTAATAAAATGTAAATTGATTGATGTTTTGAAAAGAGAAGGCATTAAAATCATATGTCGCCAATAGAGCATCTTGCTTTGAATTTTGCATGGAAATGCCAACCACTTGAATTAAGTGGAATTAAGTGATTCTCACTTTAAGCAAACCGATATGAAAACTATTAATTAGTAGAAATTTCTTAAATATGTCTTGATTTGTACAAATTTCATTTAGTTCAATTTGTTTTATTTTTTTGTTTTTGTTTTTAGTATCTTTTTAAAGAAATGTAGGAGGAAAGCACTTCCCTCCACAGGGTCATTGAAGTGAATGAACTCTACCAGATTAACTTCTGAGTGGTACATAACTAATTGAATGAAGTACTCCCTTGCTTATAGAACACAGTGACTGAGGCTTGCTATTGCTGGGCTGGACCAAGCAGGTAGCTCCAAGTCTGGCTCCTCACCAGACTCGGCTATTGCAGCTATCAGTAGACTTTATGGACCACTGGTAATTCTATGACCTTTTGAAGATCTTAAGACCAACCTGGTCTATTTCATCTCAGATTTAGTCAGGATCAGGAAAGACTACATAGAGCCAACAGAAGGAGCACCACAACAAGGTAATTACTGGATATCTGTATGAGGGCTGATAGGGCTTGAATTCAGCAAAAAGAAACATTGCACATACACCATGGACTGAAAACTCATTGCCCAGTCTCCCCATTACATTTGCTCCACCCTCATCCTCGTCCGGCCAGGGTGCATTTTGAATATATTGTGCTTAACCAGAACAGTTCTGTAGGGTACTGGAGAGGTTGTTGGCCTTTCATTTTCTTCCCTAGTGCCAGACAGGAAAGAGTCAATGTGTTTTGGTTTTTTTTAGAATGACATATTTAATTTTTATCCTGAAGATTGTACATGATACTGTGAATGTATGTTATCTACTTTTCTTTTTTTCCAAGTATATAATAAATTCATTGTGTTGTTGTCCTCCCTTTGTATCATTCCTCCTGGTCTTCAGTTGTGTGCATTTCAAAAATACATCCTTCATTGACCCTCTCTTTTGGACTTGCTCAGGCAGGTAGGCTCTCACCTGCCTGAGTCAGCTACTATGAATATCAGCTACTATGAATCTACTCTGCTATATACTGCACTTGATGGGCTTCTGGTGGCTCTTCCCACCTTTTGAAGCTTACAAGCTCATAACCTAGACTGTTACTTAATCACCAGTGAGCATGAAGTGGAGTTGGAGCCGAGATGTTGGTGGTGCAGGAAGCAATACGATGAGCTTTCACCCACCAAAAAACCAAACCAAAATAGATGTAACCTGGAAGAACAGTAAACAAAAGAACCCAGCCATAAAAAAAACTATCATGGTAGTAAGGATATGACACAAAATACAGAAAAAGAGAATGACACTAAGAAGTTCTACAAATCTTTGAGAAAACACAGTTTGGGCACAAACAACTAGAATGCCTGGAAGAAATAAAGCAAACTAAGTGAAAACATCAGAGAAAAAAAATTGGAAAAGCAATTAACAGCTTGCCCCCACAGGTACAAAACCTCGCCCAAGCAACAAACTCCCTGAAGATGAGGATGGACTAAATAGAAGCCGGTGACTCCATGAGATAACAAGAAATAAAAACAAATTCAGAACAATACAAAAAGAAAATGTATCACAAAAACAACTAATTTGGAAAATGGATTGAAGAGAAAAAACTTAATCATTGGACCATCAAGTTTTTTGGCAGAGACCAGAAAAGGAGCCTAGAATAAAGACCTAGATGTCTTAGAACCCATGGGAAAAGTAGAAAACAAAGAAGATAACTAGTCGCTTCCAGAAAGAAATTGAAAATGAAAACTTCCAGCAATGTTGTAGCCAAAATTGAAAAATATGAGTCAAATGATACAAGAAAGAAAGAATTCAGATACCAAGGATCCACAGTTAGGATCATAGGTGGTTTAGCAGCCGCCATATAAAGGATCAGAGAGCTTGAAATATATTCTAGAAAGCAAAGGGTATAGACTTAAACGAAACTGATTTTGTTGCTACAGAGGGAAAATCAACCTTGATGGCAATAGAATTCCTGATGAAGGTGGCAACTGCAAGTGCATGGAGGAAGGAAGGGAAACATGAATGAACAATAAAAACAGGGATAAATGGCCTACATTCAAATGTGGGGAGATGATGCTCAAACTTGTCATCGTCAGAGGTTGTAAAGGCCTGGAAGTAGTTTTGTTCTGTCTTAACGATCTTAGAGGAAGAGTGGAAAAGGGAAAGTCAGAATATACTTGAAGGGAAGTGTTAAGGAAGATTAAGGACAATTATTTCATAAGCGTGGGAAAGTAGGCATCTGTACTGTGCCGCCGTACCAGACTAGTGCTTATACATACTTTTCTGGTCACCTCCATGACCTTTCAGTACCTCTCTGGTCACCCCTCTATGACTCTGACGTCTCCGGATTAGGCAAAGGAGACTGACACCAAGGTGGAGTGTACTGCCCGGCTTTGTTCACCACCTTGTTCATGTCCTCTCCATTCACTTCCCATGCCTTTCTCCCTTCTTCCCTGCCCCTTTATCTCCTTTCCCAACTCTGCCCCTTCATGTGCCTCAGCAACAGGCTCCTCACAGGAGGGGAGTGCTCTCCTGTTAGCGTCTCGTGCTCAATGCCCCGACATCCTTGAACCTGTGTAACAGGACATGGTTCACAGGGCAGAACATACACCTCAGGCACCTCTTGGGACCCAGCCTGAGTTGCACTGTCATTTGCCTGAGCTCTCTGTGAGTTCACTGAACTCAGGTAAAATCTTAAAGGGCCCCTACATCTCTCCCTTTTTTGTTTTTTAAAGAGGGAGCCAAGTCTCAGCCTTTTGGAAAAGTTCTTGTATGAGTTTGGACAGCTAAGCAAGTTCATCAAGGTGCCTCGGAGGTGTTTCTTCACAAGATTGTACTATTTGTGGAGGTGGCTGTAGTTGGTGTTACGGAGGTCCCCAGCACAGAGAGGAGAGTCATTTGGTTTATCAAGGTACACAGATCGCGTGTGCTCTGGAAGCGACCTCTTGGTCTTCTACATCTCCACTAGTGGTGACTGTTTTCTCCTCGTTTGGCTCTCCCCCTCCGGCGACGCGGAACCGATATGTTCTTTTGGATTCTCCATCTGGAATGACATAAGCTCACCCTGAGCCCCACACAGCCGCTCCGCCCAGACCCAACCATGTTCTTTCTGGTGTTCTCCGTATGGTCCGGGTACCACCTTTAGGTGTATTGAGCAAGCTGCCTCGTGGCTGCACCGTGAAAAATCTCATGGCGGGAGTAAGACTTGTCATGAGAAAATTGAAGAAAGTTGTAGGTCCCCTTAATTCCCCCTTTCTGTTTTTTATTGAGGGTCTTGAGGGTGCGGTTTGCTTGTTCAACTATTGCCTGGCCAGAGGGATTGTAGGGGTTACTTGTAATAATATTCCTTTAAAGAGGATAGGAGTCATAGCTATACGATCTACTAACAGCTGCTTCTCATTTTCACAGTGGACTCCTTTACATTACCTCAAAACCAGCCATGGAAATGAGAAAGTATAGACCCAGAAAATTGGCTCATTATGTGCACCAAAAACGTCCTTTCCATGAAAGGTCATCCAGACGCTTTCCTAAGGTGGTACTGCTGTCAGTTTAAAGTTATTGACCAGCAGTTGAAAAATAATGTTCTTTCAATTCATATGAACTAATAAATTCTAGAAAAATAATGTTCTTTCAATTCATATGAACTAATAAATTCTAGAAACATCAACTGCATGTACACAGTCAGCATCAAGAAAATCTGGTTACAGAAAATTCTGGCTAACAGTGTTTAGCACCACAGAGATGGTTCTAGACTTTCAGAATTTCCCATTTCTGAATGAAGTGAGGTTACACACCTGAACAACAGGATAGACAAGACCTAAGACGGCAGCATTGTGATTTGATGGCACTCAGATAACTGCTGTACTAAACATCAATTACTTTACCTTACACACTCAAGAATGATATTAAACCTATTTCACAAATAGAGCAGGAAGCACAAATTGGCAGATCTAACAAAAACCATCACTTCAACTAAACATTTAGACAGGAAGTAAAAGCACAGTGCTGCCTATTCCTGTTACCCTTCAAATAGACCTGATTATGAAAAAATACCTTGTGAGAAAAATATCTAGTGAGAACTAGATGCCACAAGCTTACTCTTCAAAAGAGCAAAAACTGCTTTCTCAGTTCATTTTCTCAAAAGGGAAAAGAACTCAATGGTAAACTGGGAGAGAATTCAAAATCCAATTGAGCAAACTTTTTGAGAGCTATGTTAAATTTACATTTAAGCAAAGGCTTTTTTTTTTTTTTTTTAAGCAATTGGGGTTAAGTAACTTGCCCAAGGTCACACGGCTAGGTTTTTTTGTTTGTGTGGATTAAGTGTCTTGAGGCCGGATCCGAACTCAGGTCCTTCTGACTCCAGGGCCGGCGCTTTACTTACTGCGCCACCTAGCCGCCCCTAAGCAAAGGCTTTTAAACTATAGGAGGGTAGCATATTTGGGCCCACTGCAAAAGGGCTTGTAGCGTTTGGGGAGTCCATGATAACTTTAGTATGTTATCTCCCTTCTGCTAGATTGGGGAGGGTAACAATCTTCAGCAGTATTTTAGCCTAATATGGGATGAGAGGCTTTAATGAATTTTTATAAAAATGTATTTTGCTGACAAAACTTTTACTCCAGTTAACTGTATTTGTGTGTCCACTCTTTAAAAGATTCTTTGAAAGTGATAGCTTTGATCCTTCCAGCAAGGAGGAAGTCAGAAATGGTGCTGTTTCTCTTCCCTCATACCAGAAGTTCAAAACTTTAAGTATTAGAAAATATCCCAATTTGCCTAAATGCCGAATAGTATATCTTCTGGCTTATCTTTACCATCAAATTAGGAGTGACACTTTTTTTTCATATAAATTTAATTGACCTACAGTTTCATTAGGCAAGAAATGCTTGTTCATATGCCCCTTTGATCTGAGGGAAAAAATTCCTTTATTTGTCCTCACTCCACTTGGCCAGAGTGGAATGAAGGGGAGGAGAGTTTTAAAACTTCTGTTCACACCTTTTAATGCAAATAGTTTATGCCTGATACTTCTTTCTATACTGACTTAATATTACCATCTGCATTTTAAATCTTACAGAATGACAAATTACTCTCACTCACTCTCAAAAAGACACATAAACCAGACACAGAAAATAATGGATCCAAAAGCTTACAGAAATAGTAGGAGATCTCCTGAAAAAAAAAAAAAAAGGAAACAGCTACATGGCACTCCAGGCCAGGAAATACTTGATACTTTTCTTTTTATCTGTTTAATAGAGACAGCTGCATTACACTGCATACATCCTTTGGCACTTTCTGAGGTTAAACATGTCATTAATATATTCCATAGAAAAATGGCAGAAATGGGGAAATGCTGGAGTTCCTCCTCCACTAGTTCCTACTGACCACCATCCCAAGGCCTCACTCTCCTCAAAACCATCCGAGGGCATGTCAGCCCGGGAAGGACCGACTGGTCCTCAGGGCCCACCAGGATCCCCCCACCCTGTCCCCCGACTGCAGCTGGAACTGTTGTCCCCTCCCCCGTCCCCCCACTGCTTGTCGAAGTGCCCTGGTTTTCCACACTAATAAAAAGCAAGCTTTTGTCTTTCTGGGGACACCATTTCTGAAAATGGCCTAATTACCCACAGGTGAAGTATTTGGGGGCTGTCTTGCGGGTAATGTCCAACATCTGGATGAAGGGGGAACTCAGCTTGTATTGGGTGCAAGCCACTGATACCTGCGATATCAACTGAGGACCATTACATGGGGCTGATGACATGCTTATCTCCTCCAGCCTCTCTGCGAGTTTAGTAACCAAGCCTTCCAAGTTTCTCCAGTCTGTCCCCCTGCAGCTCCACCAGGTGTGCCAACTGGAAGTTGGAGGGACAACGGGGGAACGTGGGGGTATAACAGGGTTCTTTTTAGTTCAATCCTTGCTTTTGGTTTGTGGGCAGGGGACAAGGTGGTCCTTTCGTTCTCGTTCTCCTCAGCTAGTGAATCCCGTTTCCAGCTTCTTTCACTATGCTAAACAGGAGGAAATCTAAATCTGTGAGGAGTCCAGGGGAGGTTTCCTCACAGGAGGTCATTTGGTGACCTATGATTTCTATCTTATGGCGTCAAAGCCCATGTGTTCCAGCCATGGAGATACTGTGAGGAGCTTGCAAACGAATTTTTGGCATTGTTTGCAAACTTGGTGGCAATACACATCCCCTGTCGGGTGTCAAAACAGGGAAACTAAATTTAGCCCCCATCCTGAACGCTCTTTCACATCGCTGGCCTCAACCGCTTCTTGCAAACGCTGTTCACCAAATCAACCAGCCCCAACTGCTCCTTTCACGAGGCTCCTTTGTCCCAGCGCCCTGTCCACACAGGTCCCTGTTTGGGGCACCACTTGTATGGTCCCGCCATACCAGGCTAGCGCTTATACATAACTTTCTGGTCGCCTCCATGACCCTGGTCACTCCTATGACCCTTTCAGACGTCTCCAGATTAGACAAAGGAGACTGACAGCAAGGTGGAGTGTACTGCCCGTCTTTATTCACCTCGTTCATTTCTTCTCCATTCACCTCCCATGTTCTTCTCCCTCCTTCCCTGCCCCTTTATCTCCTTTCCCAACTCTGCCCCTTCAGGTGCCTCAGCAACAGGCTCCTCACAGGAGGGGAGTGCTCTCCTGTTAGCGTCACGTGCTCAATCCCCCGAGATCCTTGAACCTGTGTAACAGGATGTGGTTCACAGGGTAGAACATAACTCCTCAGGTACTTCTTGGACCCAGCCTGAGTTTCACTGTCATTTGCCTGAGTTCTCCGTGAACTCTGGTAAAGTCTTAAAGGGCCCCTACAAGCATCTATACAAATGAGAAGAGGGGGTAGGGAGAGCACTGATGATTCATCCTTAAAGGAAATAAGAATACAGATTTATACATACAGTTGGGTATAGAAGAACATTTTATTAACAGTGAAATGGGAGGAAAGGGGAAGGAGAAAATAGAGAGGGATTAGTCCTAAGCAAAACAAGCCCTCAGAATGTACAAAAATATGGCCCTTTTTGGGGCGGCTAGGTGCTACAGTTAGTAGAGCGTTGGCCCTGGAGTCAGAAGGACCTGAGTTAAGATCCAACCTCAAGACACTTAACGCACACACAAACAAAAACCTAGCCGTGTGATTTTTGGGCAAGTTACTTAACCCCAATTGCCCTCCAAAAAGCCCCCCCAAAAATATGGCCCTTTTTGAGATGGCAAAGAATGGGAATTTGAGGAAGTTTCCATAAATTGGAGAATGAACAAGTTACAGCATATACGTGTACTAAAAAGTTTTCTGACTACTATAAGAAGTAATGGAGGGGATGGTTTCCAAAAGGGCTGGTATGGAATGAGTGAAGTGAGCAGAACCAGGCAAACAGTTTATATAGTGACAGTATGGTAAAAAAATTTAAAAGAATTAGGAACTCTATTTACTAGTTGGTCATTATATTGATAAATGTTTTCAGCATTATCAGAGACATGGTACCTACCTCCTGATAGTGAAAGAGGTACAGAATGAAACAATTAAAAAAATATAACTGTTAGGAAAATTTTTTGCTTGATCATGCATGTTTGTAACAGGTTTTGGTTTTATTCTCAGTTGTGGGGGTAGGTTTGATGAAAAAGTGAAAAGGGTTTTGGGGTTTTTTTTTGTTGTTGCCTGAGAAAAACAAAGTAAAAAGATACTCATTCACCTAGGTTTAGGAAACTATGGAACCTTGTTTGCAACCCAATCCCTAGTTCCCCTTTACATCAGTACACTGTAATCTGTTTAGTATTTAACAAGAAAAATCAGGTTCTTATAGCAGAGAAACTGGTCCCAGTGGAGCTTCCCAGACTTTGCAGGGTTTACTGTGGGTCACCCCTTAAGCCTCCAGTGACAGATTGTTTTGTGTAGCAAATGAGTACAAGGAGCTATAGCAAACAGGTCCTGGTTCTAGGATTGGGAAACTGCCTCTTCTGCTAAGGGGTATTTCCTCTGCTCTGATCCTACATTTACAGGATTTAAACCTATAAAATTTTTGTGGGTTCTTGTAGCAGCATAGGACCTTAAACATTTCTCTAGAGATTTCTCATATCATTTGGGAATCTAACTAGATGCCTATCCAGTAAAATCTGCTGGTTCCTTAAAAATGACACCCAGCATTTTCTCCAGGGAACTAGGAAACACCTTAGATAATCCAGTTGGATGCCCAATCTCCAACAGGTGTCTTTCCGCCAGGAGATACAGCAAATCTTTGTGGTCCCTCAAATAGGTCACCCAGCATTTTCTCTAGGGAGCTCTGAAACACATAGGAAATCTAGACCAAAATCTCAAGGTCTCTCTATGGATCACACCAAAGTATTGCTGAGAGTGACTGTATCATATTTGATTCCCCCAAAATTTCCTCAAAGGTCCATGAAACTGAGGACCATCCAGATGGGTTTTTTCTCCCATCTCCCCAACTGTATTCCAAAAAAGAATTCTCCTAAACAAATGTGCAGAGGCCAATAGAATAAAGTCCCATGGTGACCTAAAAAGTTTTCTCATTTTCCATTGGTAAGGCCATCACCTGTCTTGGAAGAATGGATAGTGTGCTACACCTCAGCACACTGGAAATGGCTTTTCATTGTATCGAGCAAAGTTTTTTGAAGTCTTTCAAAATTGTTTTTATAAGGTTATTGTCTTAGTTCTGCTTCAGTTTTCTGTCATTTTCTGGCACAGTTATAGTTCATTACAGTAAAGTATTTAAGGATATGTTGCCAAACACTAGTGTTACAAAGAAAGGCAAAAAGAGTCTGCCAAGCTCTTAATGTAATAGGACAGAAAACATGCAAACAACCATTTACAAAATGTAGGCAGTACATTGGAGATCAGAAGGCACACTAAGATTAAGGAGGAATGCTAGAGGCTTCTTGGGAAAGTCCTAGAGGAGACCTTACTTACATAGCACATACGTTTGGAAGCACTCTTCAAATTCATGCAGTTTTAAAACAACTGTACAAAGCATTGGAATGATGGATGTGATACTGTTGCTTTATTCTCACTTTCAGCAAGGCAACATAAAAATTAGAAAAATTCCATTATGTGTAATTAAAAAAAATTTTTTTACAAAGGAATATTTACTGAGAAAGTTGAGCAAGGTCAGTTACAAAAATATCCTGCCACACTAGGATATACTCTTGTCCCTGGAGAGAATGAACTTAGAACTTCCAAGTGATGGCTGTGAGTCAGCAAGCATTCAGCATTGTACTAAGTGCTAGGCATACAAAGAAAGGGAAAGGAGTGGGAATGGGGGAGGAGTTTGGGGGTCAGGAGTAGGGTCACAAAGAAAGGCTTGGTCCAGGTTCCACCACCTGCAAAGTTTGTGACCTTGCTTTGAAGTGAATTGGTTCAGTAAACAAACATTTGTTAAACCCTTTAAGTACAGGAAATGTAAAGATATATACAAGCAAATCAAGGTGGTCGTCTTAAAGGGAAGTCTTAAGTGGTGGGGTGGCTGGGAAAGGCCCTCCGGGAAGAAAGGGATGGAGGACGTTCTAGCAATGGTAGTCAGCAAAAAGGCAAAAAGTCTAGCAAGAAGTGATATGGTCAGACTTGGGTTTTAGGTCATTTTGGAAGCTGCATGGAGGATAGCTTAGAGTGAGAGAGACCAACCAGAAGGCTATTGCATTAGTTCAGGTATGAGGTATTATGAAGTAGAATAGCAACGTTGGAGATGTGGTGGACTAGGAGAATACTATAATAGGGGAGTTAGAAAGAGGAGAGGAATTGGGAAAGAATGAATTTTGAATACAGTGACCGAGATGGCAACTGATGGGAGCTTGGGACTCAGAAGACAAGTTAAGGCTAGCTAAATAGATCAGATCATCTGCATAGGGGTCATAATTGAACTCATGGGATCTGATGAGATCACAAAGGGAGTGGGGATGGCATTGTAGTTGCCCCAGTTTCTGGCATGCATTGTCTCAGTTGCTGGATTAATTGACTGGGTCAAGCTAGTTCTTCAGAGTTTACCCTTTCCATATTTTGTTGATAGAGCCACCAGGAATTTAGGTATCTCCCTAAGACTGTTCTTGGCCAATCTTAGCATTTTATGTAGTGATCACTCTTGTTAATCTCCACTCAACTTGGATTCAGTTATTCCTATGAAAGTGATCCCTAGCTGTATGTGTCCACATTGGTTTCTCTTTGTGTTGCCATCCTCCATTCCCAAATACCTCTCAAGCCAGATGTTCTATAGGCATCTCAGTTTGTCCAAATCAAAACTTCCCCCAGATTCTACCCACTTCCAAACTTCCCCTATAGCTGTTAAGGGCCCCATCATCTCGGTCTCTCAGGCTTACAGCCTCATTTTCCTCCACTCCTCACATACCCAAATATTGCCAAATCTTGGCATTACTACCTTGATAGCCTCTCTCATTCATTCTCTTTACTTATACCTTTCTGTCATCATCCTAGCTCAGGGCCTCATCACCCTTACCTGAACTGGAGCAATAGCTTTCTAAGTGTTTTTGGTTTTTTTGGCTGATTATTTTTTGCTTTTTTTATCTCCAGCATTTGTTGGGGGGTGCTTGTTGACTGACTCCAGTTGCTAGACTCCCAGACAGTGGCTTTTCTAACCTTTTGACATTCACACAAGGTCATACCCTGATCCATTCCATCTTAGGTCCTCATTCACCTAAGGATTTATAAAGACTACAACAGATAACGTTATGCCTTTGTACCCATGAGGTGACTAGGTAGGGAAGAATAGACCTCTGGTGGCAGGCAGGTTACCAAGTAAGTTACTGCCAGTATCTCTCCCTGCAACTTGAAGCTCACAGTATTTCTTTACTTGAAAACTTCAAAGGAGGGTGTTTATAGATTTTTTGCAGGAATGCTGTTTAGGGTTTATGTTTTAAAATCTTCAGTGTCTGAATCCTTTTCCATGTTGGTGTTGGACTACATGATATAGCCATATTACAGTTACAGTGTGGCAGTCAGACATTTTTTCTAACTATCTCCAGGTTGGATGGCAGTATGGAGCCAGCCAATGAGATCTTAGAGTCTGCATCCCATGACCGTCCATTAGTGGCTCAGACCTACGGTGCTGCTGTGTCAAGAGGTTCTTATGTACCCTCCTCGCCCACGAGACATGGTAAGGGGGAATAGCAGAAATTTTCTGAATGTTAAATAGAAATTGAAAACTCTAAAGGTAACCTGCCTAGTGTCTGCTACTGCAGGTTCTTTTGTAGGTTTATTTTCCACTGAACTCTCACATTTTTAAGAGTCTGCATAACAGGAAAATAGTTTGTCTGGCTCTGCTTTTTTCTTTTGATAGGCCAAACAATGGAAGAACAATAGTGTTAACTTTTCCATCTTTTCCACTAATATACCTACTTAACAACTATGGGTAGTCAGTTATGACTACCGAATATGTCCTAAATTTTAATCATGCTGATAGCATTTAAGTGCATTTCATCTTTTGAGCTCTTTATCAATGCATGTTTGAAATTTAGAATTTTGTTTCAGTATTTTGACAGATGGCATGAGATACTCAGAGCTGCAGGTATTTCTAAGACTTTCTAATATTCAACTTTTTTCAGCTTATTGCTGAAGTTATTTTTCATACCCTCCAAATACTCTTGTCACCATTTCTTTGCAGCATACACAGAGGAACTGGGTGCAGTGGGTGGTGCTTGTCTGGAAGATGAAACCAATGCACTACGATTGGATGAAGACAGTGAGCATCCTCCCATGATTCTTCGGACTGACTGAACTTTAACCTGTGAACTCTAACCCCTTCAAGCAGAGAACACTGGCTTGATACTTTGAGGACTCTGTGTTAAGCTGCTATGAACTTTGACGTGATTTGGGGAGACAGGATGGCAGAGACGTTAAGTTGTAGCTGTAGACTAATTCTATACTATTGAGAAAATATATTGTTTTCACTTCTGTGGCTTTTAATCTTATCTATTTTAGCTTTCTTGGTTGTGTTTTTTTTTCCCCATTTATTTGCCAAAATCAGCTGTTTGGTGAACCCATAGAACCTCCTCGCTTTGCATGCATTCATGTGCCAAGCTATCATAGGAGAAAGAGAAGCCACTTTATAACAAACTAAAGTTTGTATTTCTTTTTATACTTGTATATAATAGTAAGTATATATAAAGAAAGTGTGAAAACATTATTCTTAATGCTGAGGTTAGTTCTGCACTGACAAAGGTCCAGAAAGTTTCTTATGCATGGGCTTGTCGGTGTGCTTTAGTGACTGACGTGTGACCTTTTAAGAGACACCCTCTTTCTTCAGTTCCCCACTCCTGGACCATTTTTTAAAAATTTATTTTATTTTTCGTTAATTAAATTCCTCCTGAATGTTGCTCATTTGTGGGACTCCTTCTGTGGTGGACTTCTCTTTTGTTCTTGGTTTTGTTTTGTGGGAGTTGGACAAGGGAGGTCTGTTTTCAGATCAAAAGCCAACTCCTTCCCCTCAGCATATGAAGTAGAAAAAGTACTTGAAAATATCTAGGGAATAAGATGGTGTGTGTAGTTAAATCAGCTGTTCCTTATTTTAGATTTCAGTATTTTTATTTTTTGAATCAGTGTGCTGACTTTAAGGAGAGTGCCTATCAACTTAGTTTCCCAGGAGAGCACAAAAAAAACTTTTAATTCAATCTGTAACTAAGATGTCTTCTTACTGTAATTTCACCTTTTCCATTCTGTAAGGATTTTATCTTTATAAGAGAAATTTTGAGGCACAGAAATATGTGAAGAAACTGGATATAAAATAGCTACTTATCTAGGTTGTGTTCTGTGTACCTTCTGTGTTCTAATTTTTTGAGATGTATTTAACAAACTATGAGATTGTGGTTCTAAATGTCACTACTCTTGTCAGATTCCCTCTTCCTTTTTTTTTTTTTTAAATGGGAGATACAGGCTAAAGCATCCGGCATTACCTCAAACTCTGCATTCCAAAACAAGACACAAACCAGTTTATTTTGTGATAGAAACTAATGGTTTGAAAGATATAAATCTAACTCAGGGCTGGGCTTAAATATTGATGAAGAGAAGCAAGAAAAATGTCGTTTAAACTAACTTTTTGGTTTTGTTGAGTTTTGAACAGTAGTCAGGAGTATAGGAGGGGAATTGGTTTTCATATTTGCTTTTTGTGTCGTGGTCACTGACTGCATTAAACCATATGTTGAAAGGAAAAAAGTTAATTTACAGGTGGTAACCAAAGTTACCAACAGTAAAACAAATCTCTAAGGCAAAATCCTGGCTGCATATAATCTCCCTCCATCTGTTCAAAAATCAGTTCTTTAAGTTGGTAAAGACAAGGAGACAAAAGGTATAGGTCTGGTAAGCATCTAAATCAATAAAGTGGCAAATGAGGACTACCCATATTTCTCTTTAAACAAAAATTTTGGTTGTATTCCCTGGAGCCTTGCTAAAAAGTGATTTCCTGGGAATAATGTGGAGTTAGTTAGGTATATCTTGGAGTTGAAGTAGTAGAAATGCTAGGCAGAATTTTCTTACTTCGTCATAGTCGTTGAGGCATGGCCTCTGGGAACCCTTTTGTAGAAAGATTCCCCTTTCTGTAGCTCAAGTTATCTAATAGCCTTAAGTTTCCTTTTTTAGTGCTCTGCACCACCAGGCTATGGTGCTGGATTTCATGTCTAAGTTTTGCAGTTCAGAGTAAGCAGTCCTCCCATTAACAGTTTAGAACCTAGCTTAGGGTGTTGTTTGGTTTTGGGTTTGTTGGTTTTGGTTTTTTTTTTTTTTTGGATGAAGAAGGAAATGCTTTTTCCTGTCCTTTGTAGTGAATGGCCAAATTCACATTTTGGGAGCGTGCATATTTATTTATTTATTTGTTGGGATGGATTTGAAGGCCTGGTTTGCTTTCATAATAAGGCAGATAATTACCAGGGGTAAAAGATCTACATTTGCATCCTTCTTTGATATCACTAGTGCCAAAAGTGTTTTTGGGAGGTGTGACTGGCAGAGAAAGGAAGTTAAGATAAGTAAAAGCTACCTTTATTAGAAGTAATATGAAATAATCTTTGACTTTTAGCGTACCTCTGAAATGGAAATAAGCATTTCTCATTGAGAGCCTACTTTATTGGTGAACTTTTGTCTATACTCTTTAGCCAACCTTTTGGCTGTTTCACTGCCCATTAGTGTAGTCCCTGTTCCATTTGGGAATGGAAAAAAAGGAGAGGAATCAAAATGTAATCTAATATATATTATTAGATAGGGATTGATAATCTCTTTAGCTTGTGGTAGGGATTGGTAGAGCGCCTCTAGCAGGTGCCACAGGTTACCTACCTACTTCTGAATTAGATGCTCTGATAGAGCAGAGATAAATGTGACTAAAAATTACACTATACCTTGGCCCAGTTCTACATATCTTGTTAATTTGCTGAACTCTGAATAAAGTCCTATTATTTTTATTGTTGTTAGACCAAATTTGTTAAATAGTTTTTCTTAATTTTTTTTAAAAGAGAAAGCCTAGTGAACTAGTTTGAGCTAGGATCAAACTATTGAATTTTTAGAAAAACTACAACTCACCAAATTCAGTTCTAGGTCCTTGAATACAAGACTTGGTAGAAAACATCTATTAGCAATGATTGGTGTCTTGAATTACCTATGGATATCATATCATATACATGCTATATTTATTTCTCAGTACCAGAAGTAATGAGCTAACTGCATGTATAAGCCAGCCCTTGTTTGTTGTAAAGTTGAAGGCTATTTCATAGCCTGTCTTGGCACTGATTCTTCAGGCATTTATTCTAAAGTCAAACAGACTCTAATGGTATTTGAGTTGCCTTTTTTTTCCCCCAGAGTGTGAGTCTTTTGGACTCTAGTGTTAGTTTATGATCCCACTAAAAATGAAAGTTCGTTTGCCCATAATCTTGCTGTATTAAGCAAAGACAGACCATCAACACCAATTTTGGCTGTGAACTGACCATATTGTTTCTGTTGTGTCCTGGTTAGAGCTCCAGTGAACCAGGATATCTTGGCATATATGTATTCTGTTTCTGCTCTTCCTGGGAGCACAAGAACTATATATTAGCCAAATTATTGATCCTCTCCTTTCCTAGGGTAAGGAGATAACTTTGCTACCACTCAGACTGTCCCTACCCCCATACCCACCAAGTCTGGTTCCATTTTACCTCTTTACAGGATATCCCTAGGGCAAGAAAAAGGGTCAGCAGCGGCCTCACCAGATTGTGGTTTTGAGTGATTCCAAAAATGATGTGGGAACAACTGAGAAACTTTTGGATGTTTCCTTTCTACTATTTACCTTCTTTGTTTCCCCTCCAGCCTCTAAACAGCCTGTTTTCCTTTTCTTCACAGATCATCTCTCCTTCCCTTCAACTACATACAGTGTGTCACACACAACAAATGAGACTTGTCAAGGTGTCACAGAATGATATTTTAAAATGTTGTAATGTTGACTGTTCTACAAAGGGGCTATTTGTAGATAATTGCATAAGGAAAGTTGAGACCCTACAGATGATAGTGACCAGAACAATCAAAAGGAGTTGGAAATTTTTTTGTATTCCTTTTATATTTTATATTTTCTTGATTTTCATAATGGAGTTGGCACAAATTATAGCATGACTTTATAATAGGTATAGATAAGTATCTCTTTTGCATGCTGAATGACTGAGTCACTTAATTGAAAAGAATATTTGATAGTTTTGTGCTTGAGCAACTAAAATTCCAAATATATTTTACAAGTGTACTTAATAATTATCAAAACCAAAAAGGATGCATTTAGGTGAAAGCTTTTGTCTTTTGTTCCATGACACCCAGAGTTGAAAGCTAATAGCTTTTTCTTCTTGACATGAGAGGATAGCACACTTGAGCTATTGGTGCAATTTTGGTAGAATGCATTATCTAGAACTCTGGCTCTTTGTTCGTGCATAACTTATTTCAGGTTGAAATTACACATTTGGAGGCATTTATCAAGCAGCCAGATTTTTCGTGTGTATATTTTAGTTCTTACCTGACCAGGGTCTTAACGTAGAAATAACTTTGGTCCATATTGGATCTCTTTTCCCTTCTCAATACTTTGTTCACATTGTCTTAAGAGTCTGCAAGTTTCAGATGGGGTTCCTGAAATTGCTTTGAATAGACATGACTTTCTTTTCCCCTCTTCTTTTTTCATCCATTATCAATGATGGACTAGGGAAGAATTTGACTTTGATAAGTCAGACCTTATTAAAGCTTATAATTTGATAGAGCCTTTTATTGTCTCACCTCCATATTGTCTGGTGCATTTTTTTCCTTTTTACTGAATTTTAATTTAAATTTCTTTTCCCATTTCCTTTTCGGATGAAGCTGTAGCATGTGTTGATAATATTTGTCTTGTATGTGTGTATAAACACTGTAAAAGTATGCTTACAAATTACATTCCACTCCATGAACTGTCTAGATCTGATCAAAAGCCCTTTGCTGTTAGAATTCTATAACTGCATAAGACATTAAACCTGTGTTGTTATACATGTTGTCTTTCTTTAATTCATTTCATGTTCACAGGCTCATAGTACATCTATTTGTAGCAGGCATTCATCTTAATTATACTCAGTATGTTTAAGCAGCAACAGCATCAGAACTCTGAAGCTAGATTGAAATTGAAATCATACTAAGAATTTGGTTCATATGAATTATTGCATTGTGTCTGTCTTATTTTTTAAGAAAATAGATTATATAATTCACTTTACCAGAATTCTTTGCCTATAGCCTAATATGTTAGTAAAAAGTTAGTAAGTAATTGATGTTTACATCCCTGAGTTCATTTGCTTGACTTTGGGGGGACAAAAGGGAATAAGTGTTTATTAGCAGGTATGGGAAATAATCAAAATTAATAACCAATAATCTAATCTGAATTGATGTAATTGGGGAAGTGAGTGTAATGAAGAAAATTACATCACATTGTATTTGCATTTTTTTTTTCAATTCCAAACCTGAGATTTCATGGACGAAGGGAATTCCCAGTAAGAAAGTTACCTTTACTAAATGCAAATCAGCAATTTGCTGATGCCTGGGACACTGAAATGCTAAGTGATGTTTCCTTGCTCTCTCAAAACTGAATATGTATTTAGAGACTGGACTTGAACCCAGGTTTTCTTGGCTTAGAATCAGGCTCTGCTCATTATGTATTGCCTGTCTTCTAGTGTATAGAATTGATTTATAATACAATTAGGCCTAGAGACTTATTTAAAAGTGCTCATTGTGCATAAATGTTTACTTATTTTGTTAGAGGTTTCCCTAGTTAGATTAGAGAAGAGCTTGCCTTTTTGCTATGGAAAAACTTTATTGAAAGACATTTATTTAAAGTTTTGCCCTGGCAAATGAAGTGTGCAATGGATTTCATTAAAAGGTGAGCATCTGGGAAAGTGTCTCTCATCTTGGTTGGTTGTAATTACCTGCATTTTAAATAGCCTCTCCATTTGGTAAAGTTTTTCCAGACTTTTAACCTCATTTCTGTTAGTTGCTTTCTCTACATCTAATGTTTTGTCTAGAAAAAAAAAATAATTGCATAAGCATATTTATATGCATTAGCTATATTTAACATGCAAATCCATAAGCACGGGGTACTATTCAGTCTTGGTAGCTTTTTAAAAAAATCTGCCTCTTTTGTGTTGTGTATTTGTAAACTACAATGATTTAATGTTAATTTGTACTTAGTTTCTAAAAATTGTTCTCCAAGCCATTGTTTAAAAGGGATATTATATAGACCAAGTAACTTGTGAGGAGAGAGACTTAAAAAGCAGTACTTCTTAACTGTGAGGTCATTCTGGTTTCCTTTAATACCTGTACTATTGACCTTTTGTAATATCTTCAATTCCTTGTCTTTCCTGAGCCCCAGGCCTTGAAGAGAGTTCAAGCTGAAATCCATTAAGGGCAGCATAGCTGCTGAGGTTGGAAATTAGTCCAACTGCACATACTGCGATACATCTGTAACTGAGCTGTTCTTGCAGGGGATTAAGGAAACTGGTATAACAGGGTGATGTGCATGTTAAACAGACTATTTTGAACTCCACAGTAACCACCCTAAATTTAAAGGACATCCTTGGGAAGCCCTACTCAAAGTAAAACCTAAAGCCTTAAAGAGAATTTTTCAGAAATCTGCCCTTGTTCACACTTAACTCTTCTGGTACTTATAACTGATGAATAATGATGTTAGTAGGGGGAACATCAGTGGCCTGAAATAAGTACAATACTAATGGGTCATATTTTTTGTTTTCATTAAAAGTTCCAAATTGCTTATTCTCTAATGTCTTTGTAAAATTTATCTGCTGTTTCTTGGGGGCGGCTAAGGAGGGTACGGTGCCCCTGCCAATTTGCATGGCTTTATACAGGTGAAAATTAATGGGTGTTCCAAGCTATATTTTCTGTACACATTCCAGGGTTGTCCCTTGTAAGATATTATGAATGGGACAATAAAGTAGGCCTATGTCTTCTTTTTAAAGGCATGTTATGGACATAGGTTGATACTTGAAGGTGTGTAAAAAGGTGATAGGGCATCACATAGGAAAACTGGAGATAATGACTTTGAATGCTGCTACCTTGCTGCATTGCTTGGGTGGGGTAATGGGACAGGCTTAAAAGAATATGCAACTATTTAATATTATTTTCCTTTAGCTTACTGCCTCAAGTGTCAAAAATAGTCCGTCCATTTCATTTTCCTTTGACTTGGGGGAAGTAGAAAGGGAGAAGTAGGTGATAAAGAAGTTTTTATTTCTTACTTGTCCTGTACCAAGATTCTACTTGATTTCTCCCCATTCCATTCTTTTGTATTTTTTAAAAATTGCTGTAGTTCTGTAATTTTTGTATATATTTCAGAAGACTATATACATCGCCCCTAAAATAGAAATCATAGAAATGTAAAATATAAATAAATTTTACTGTGTGTAATTTTTACCTCAGAGCTTTTCCAGGCTATGGACAGGCCCTGATCAGCTATCAAATCATTGGTGGATAGCAGACTAATTCGGATGGTTCTTATTTGGCCCCACTTTAAAAAAAACACCACCACCACAAACAGAATTAGTGAGGAAAGACTAGCAGTATTTCCAATGAGTTACAAATGGGATAGTACCTGATTATTATTTGCTTATTATTTATTAACTTAGTAAATTATTCATCTCAGATGTGCAATTGTTTCTACATTGTAAATGTGCTGCAGACACCCACACATCTTGAGAACTACTGTGTTGAAAAAGAATTAGAAAATCTCAAGATCAGTAGTCACTATCTTTTCAACCACTAGGTGGTAGAAAACTTCCTTTTTTCAAACACCGTTTGGACTATTAGCTGACAGTGAAATCTTCCTGTAAGATGCAGACACAGACAGGCATACTATTCCAAATAGAATTAAGTCCTTTTAACTTAGGGAACTGAAGGGCAAGTTCTTTACCTACAAGGACACTATCATTGTCAGTTAATAGAAATCTAGATGAGAAAATGACATGTTGAACTACCAAATGAACACTATTTTGGATGACATGTCATGCAAAAAGAATATTTTTTTGTTTTGTATCTCATGGGAATATATATTTTCTATGTATATAGAATATCATGTTCAGGAATGTAGCCCTTTGCATGGATTTTTAACACTTCATATTAATTCATATGCTTTTGAGGCATAGCCTTAAAATACGTGAACTATGTCCTTAAACATATTACCGTGTGTGTGTGTGTGTGTGTGTGTGTGTGTGTGTGTGTGTGTGTGTGTGTGTGTGTGTGTGGTTTTTTCAGGGAATGAGAGAGGACTGTGGTATTCATAATAGTTGGTGTTAATTAAATGTATAGTTCTTTTTGTTTACATGATGTGGTAGCTGTGGAATTAAAGTGTTCATCCTAGCTGGTAAAAACAATGATCTTGGAGCTGTGAGATCTGGATTCCCAGGTCCTATAAGTATATATCAGCTCTGACATCAGCAAGTCACTTAACCTTTCTAAGCCCACAGTTTCCTCATCTACAAAATTAGGATAATACTATGCCTATCTTACTGTATTGTAGTGAGGAAAGGAAGGTATTTTATGAACCTTAAAACTCCATGTAAATGTGGTTATCATCCAACTGTATTGCCCATGTTTTTAGAAACTCAGATATAATGGTTATTTTATATTTTACAGTAAGTCAGGAACAGGGTCAGCATGATGGCTCAGATCTTTTTTGAGTTCCGTTCCCTGGCTAACTGTCTCTCGTGATAGACAGCACTTGATCTCAGGTTTGAGCAGCCCTGAACTCACAAAAGAAAAGAAAATACAAATACTTGTATAGCACTCCACCATTTTAAGTGTCATTGTGGAAGAGAGGGAAAAGAGGCCATTATACCTTTGTTGGAAGCATTCTGTGTATGAGAGGAAAGTTTTTATGTCCCATGCTGGAACATGGGCAATAGACCACTATGTTGTGTCCTTAAGACGGAATCTCTTTTAGGATTTGAGAAGGTGTCATTTAGATAAGTGAAATCTTGGGGGGATGTAATTCTTCTACTTCCTGAAAACTTCAGTGTATGTTAAGCTTCAGTCATGAGAGATAGAGGTTAGATCTCTGTATAATGCATTTCCATGTTTGAGGCCTTCTGAGGATTGATTCTAAGCACAGCTGAAATGTGAACTAGTTAGGCTACCTGCAAGATTCGAGAGCAGGGCCAAAGGGAAACAAGGAAGATCTAAGGGATAATAAACTAAGCTCCTTTGCTTATTAAACCTTGGTTCAAATATTATTGATCTCAAGTCCATCCCACACTGACAGACCTTGTGTTTCTCAGAAATGCTACTACCTTTTTAATTTCTCAAAATTTTAGAGATTTTACTTGATTACTTAAAAGGTCCAAGGATATCTAGCATCTTTTTGATCTTGATGCATCTTTTGTATTATCTTTCTATCTAAAACTCTCCCTTTTTTTTCCTGAGTGTCACAATACAGTGGAAAGTGCTCTGGCACTGAAGTCATGGGCATTGGATTCAAATCCTGCCTCTGACACTGCTTCTGTTATCTTGGTCAAATCTCTTAAATTCCTTGGGCTAGAGTTTACCCCTCTGTGATGACTGCTAAAGTCCCTCCCAGCCCTAGAGCTATGATCTATGTCTGAAATAAAAAATCTTATTCCCAAATGCTTGCACCAATATTTATGTGTTGTTAATGGGTTTCACGGAACCTCATCAATCTGAGATAAACTTTGGAAAAATGTACAGTAGAAAGAGGGAAATAACCCACTTGATCTCTGCCCAAATTGCTTACAGCATTTCATCCTTTTGAACAAATTTAAATTCTTGGGAAAGAGCTAAGGTGAGAGAGTGATAGGAGAGGCCCTTCTAAGAAATATTATTTAAATGTCCTTTTCTGTATTCCCCTGGGTAAAAGTCTATTTGCATTTCAATAGTGTAACTTTCTTTTCATTTAAATGTGTTTTTTAAAAGTCTCACAAATGGCTCTGAAGTAGGTAGGCCTACCTTTTCTTCATTACCAAAGACTATTGTGGCCGTGACGATTTCAAAACCTCTTTGGGGATGAGCTTGGCATAGCCTTTACAATATTGAGGGGAAAAACAACATGTGACTGAACTGGGGACTTTGCCCTTGTACTGTAAACTTTACAAGGCCATAGCCTTCGTCTTTCTCAAATGACAGCCTGGAAATATGCCCTTCTCTGTTTTCATGGCTCATGATTAGATACAGAGCTTCTGAAAAAGATGACAGGACAGTGGTTGCAGAAGGAACTATCAACAGATAGAAGACACGAATTATAGTCCCAGCCCTGTCTCCTACTAGCTTTGTGACCTCAGACAAGTCACTTCTCCATCTGGTCCTCGGTTTCCCCATCTGTAACAATTGGTCTGAGTAAGCTAAGGGGCCCTTTAAATGAGTTTCTGCTACCAATCCTGGCCCCTTAAATGGTGGAAATAGCCACATCTGTCTTATTAAGTACCTGTTGAGCAAGGTATGGTGCTATACCCTGAGAATACAAAAACAAAAGCAAACATCCTCTACCCTTAAGGAGTGCACAGTCTAATTAAGGGAGACCACATATTCATGTCTATAGGTATACAAAATAAATACATGATGATTTGAGGAAATAGGAAAGATTCCTAGTTACATTAGGAAAGGCTTCCTGTAGAAGATGGAAATTGGCCAGATCCTTGAAGGAAATCTTTCAACCAGGGAGGTTAGAAATGAGGAGGAAATGTTTGATAGAACCAAGAAGATGGAGCCAGAAGCTCGAAGAGAGGAAGGCTGAACTTGTAGATAGTTAACATGATGGGGTGGGGTGGTAGGGGAGAGAAATAAGTGATAGTGGAATACAGCCTTTATTTGAATAGAGACAAGGTCTGACTTGACCTGCTAAACATGCAACTCATCTGCTAGCTAGATTCTTTTGCCCATTTTATTTAGTCTTCTCTTTGAATCTGCCTTCAAGGAAGCACTCCTCATCTTGCCCATATCGTCTAATTCTTGTTTTGCTGGGGCCACCATCTTTCCCAAAACAAACCCCAAGAGATCTGAGCCAGAGCTGCAAGTGGCCAACAGAAGGTGACTCTATGGATGGCACACTAACAAAAGGCTTGCTCTTTGGGAAATCCTCCCCTAAATATGTTTTCTAACTCGGGCATTAGAAATGGGGTGGAAAGCAGCTCTAACGTGTGTAAGTGTATCACAAGGTCTGATGTACCTGTGAACTGAAGGTATAAATAGCCTGAATTCACAGACCAGAAGAGGGAGGAAAAAAAACAGTATAAACAACCAGGGTGTGGGAATAGGAAGCAAAGGAGGAAGAGCAAAATGTAAATAACCTGTGAATGTATGTCATGCTGCCCCTAAGGACTGCCCTGCATCACTCCTAGACTTTGGTTAGGGATGTGTATTTTCCTTCTTTTTGTTTGATGATACAGAAGATCAATTTCTAGACAGTTTTGAGTTTGCTACTTCTACCATCAGACAGCAAATGCCTTTGAAGAGGGTCTTTGCTACTGATTGTGGAGGAGAGATTGCTGCAGGAATGGAGAGAGGGTGACTTGCTTAGAGGAATAAAGACTTGGGGTGGGGGGATAACCAAGATTTTGGTCACTTGGGAAGTTTATTTTCTTTTTTTTAAAAAAATCCTTATAATGGATACCCCTGCAGAAAACTCATAACCTTGTCATTTGCCTACCCACCCCCCCCATAAGCCCTCATTACTGCCTCTCCTTCTAACCCAGCTAGTGAGGATGGGGTTTAGATGGCACATTAACCACCACCTCACTGGATGGTTTATTATTTTGATCTGTACCTGGCAGCCTCCAGTCCTAGGAAGGTACTTGTCCCAATCCCTAATGATCTAATTATGTTCAGTATAAAGGGCCTTGGGCAGCTTGCTATAACATCCTCAGTATTAAGATCCTATGGGTAAGAAAGACTGTGGAGTGTCCAGTTACCTGCTTTTGCTTTGTTTTGGTCTGTTCTGTTTGTTTTCAGTACTATTAACATTGAGCTCCCAGAAGGAGAGAGTTTGGTGTTGAAACCAGAGACTGAAGCTTTCTCTTTGTGTTTCTTGTGCCCTTCTCTCTGCTTTTCTTCCCCAGTCTTGGCCATTATTTGTATCTGAGTTTACATTAGCAGATGCACTCTGAAATGTTCAGTTCCATATGAAGAACCATAGAAATGCAAAATACTTCTATAATAATGAAGCTGTTTTGTTTGCTTAAAGCATATACACTATGCCAGGGCTGTGATGGGCAGATAATCATCTTTATATGTTGTGCCTTTGAGAGGGAAAAAACAAAACAAAACAAAAAGCAATCTATTGAAACAAACTGCTTGTTTTAAGGGATTGAGAGAACAGTCTGTTTTTAGTGGTCTGTGTTTCTTTTGCATATGGAGATAGTCAAAGCTGTCAGTTCCCTTCCTTCCTAGCTTATCTTCAGGCACTCGAACATTGATTTTATTAATGGATGTTCAGGATTGGGAAGGAAGAAGAGGCAACTGATAGTGAAAAATCCAGGGAATTGACTGGACAGAAGAAGATAAACTTCCCTTCCTACCCCCACTTGATACATCCCCCGCTCTCTATCCACAATTAATCTTCCTAATGTATCGCTCAGATCACTGCACGCCTGCTCAAAAGCCTTCTCTGCCTTTGAGTTTTCATTGGTCAATCAATAAAGTCCAGCTCAGCCTCACATTCGGGGCTTATCTCAAGTTTCAGGTAGCCTACACCCCAAAGAAATGATTCAGTGGTCCCCCAATACATCTCTTCCTTTTCTGCCTCAGTGGTTTTACTCATACCTAGAGATCTTTAGTTGCTGCTTCTGTTATCAAAGCCTACCTGTTCTTCCAGCAGGGGCTGAGTCCATGTTACTCCTTGCAGGAAACCTTCCTTGTCTATGTACATAGCATGTTAAATTCTTTACGTGTGTGTGTGTGTGTGTGTGTGTGTGTGTGTGTAATCTTCACTTTATTATAAACCTTTTGAGGTCAGGACCATATCTCTGTATTTCCCTTAGTACAGTGTCTTGTACATATCAGGTGCTCAATAAATGTTTGTAGGATAAATATATGAAAGTCCCGTGCCTCAAGACTTTGTAGAGAGGTGAAACAAATGAGGATATACTCAACCTCCTTGTGCCTCCATTTCCTCAATTGTAGAATAAATGAGTTGATTTTTAACATTCATAGATCCAGAACACTGTGAAACTCAGGCCTCAAGGAGTTGTGCCTTACCTGCAGTTGTACATTTAATTTGGACTCAGGGCTCCTGACACTCAGTGTTCCTTCCACTTGGCTTAGCCCATTTGCTCATGCAGTTACAAATTCTTGAAGGGGTAAAAGCTATCTTATGAGGGGTAGATTCCCTGAATCTGTTGTCAGCTAGATACCATAATGAATAAAGTGCTGGATTTGGGTTGAACAAGACCTGAATTATCATTTGTAAAGTGGGAATTATAATGGCGCCTGCTTCACAGTGTGGTAAGGATCAAATGAGATAATACAGAATGTCCCAACAATCTTAGTATAGTTTTAAACTGTTTAAACTATTAAAGCTTAAAACTTCATTAAGACTGTTGGGACATTTTATACAAGTAAAGCACTTTGCAAAAATTAAAGCACGGTATAAATGCTTTTATTAGTATTGTTGTTGCAGGATCAACCCAAGTTCAAAGGCTTATCACCATATTTTGAAACTGATTAATTATTTTGTCCATAGCAGGTATCAAAGACTTACCTTTGAGGATCTATAGTCCCATTGATATTGGTACTTCATCTATTAAAGGCAGATTGCCTTCCCTCTCTAATAGTCTTTTCTAGTCACTGCAGGCCCTTAATATTCACCACCCTGCAGTCAGCCTAGTGATGAGTGTGTCTGAACTGAAGGCTGGTCCCCAGACACTTTCCACTGTGCCTCACTGCTTCTCTCAGATAAGACTTGAGCCACATACTTCTTTTGCCTTCCCACAAGCCTTGTGGAATTGTATTTAATCACTAGCAATCACTAGGTTCTAACCTCCTCAATGCTCAGGATTCTATACTGCCTTGCAGAGAACACACATGCAACAGTTCTATGTTAAATTAATATTCCTTTTTGTGTGCACACTCAAAAATTTTAAAAATATTTTAGGAATTGAAAGGAAACTTAGACACCTATGTGATCCACAACTTTCAATTTACAAGTAAAACTAATATCTAGTGACAGACTCAATGTTACCTAATACAAAGACAGAACTAGAAAATAGGTCTTCAGACTCCTAGGCCAAGGTTCTTTTTATTATATCAGAAAGAGAGACAGACAGATGGATAGATAGATGCAAACATATATATATATGTATGTCTGTGTGCATAAGTCCTTGGGCAGTGTTAGTATTTTTTTATACATTAATAGCTTAATTTTTTTTATCATACCTATGTCATTGGGAGTAATCAACTAATACCTTACCCAATCTGTGAGACCTTAGGCTATTTCCAGTGGGTCAAAAAGTATTGACTATTGAGCTAGGAGAAACCATCCACCCAATAGATTTTAAAGGTAGAGACAACTGTCACTTTCACTCTTTTTCTTCCTCTCTGAAACATGTAGCATAGAACTCTCTCTCTGGAACTTCCCATTTGATGGGAGAGGGAGGCCTCAGTCCTCCATACATCCAGTGGAATTTCTCACAAATGGCAGAGTACACAAATTATGCCTAGGAAAATCTAGGCTTTGGACCCTTGGCTTCCTCTTTTGGTGTGTGTGTGTGTGTGTGTGTTTCTCCTGTGTATGGGTGCCTGAACTGTGATTCTGAGATGCCCTTTTCAGCCTCTGAGGCAACCTAATGAGTTCAAGTGCCCCTGGGTCGATTAATCTGTGAGGCTACCTCACAGGAAGGACTCCCTGCTACAACTATTGCAATGCTTCTTAGAGTAGAAGATGCCTGTCAACATGAGAAAGAACCCAAGCCCTAGATAGGCTTGTCAAGAACCATGGGTCCTAAAGGTGTTGTTTGGAACAGCCATTCAACACTCCTACTAAACGTCCCATGTTGCAATGGTTTAAGTGTCCAGCCTCACTCCCTACCCCATCCCACGCCCACTAGAGAATATAATAGGAATACTAGATTGTTATGCTTTGTCTCTTTCAAAACATACCCATGAGTCTTTTGTCTTTTTGAGGCAGATGGGTAGTACCATGGACAGAGCATTGGATCTGGAGTGAGAAGGATCCAAGTTCAAATTCAGTCCCTAAAACCTACTAATTGTGTGTCCCTGGGCAAGTCACTTAACTTTTGTTTGTCTCAATTTCTTCAAGTGTAAATGAGGATAATAGTAGGACTTCCTTGCAGAGCTAAATATGAGGATCAAATGAGATATTATCTTAAAAAGTGGGTTTAATATAATTGCATTTTTCCCTTCCTTTATCCTTTTACCCTTTTTTTTGGTGGAGGAAATGAATAGCTGTTCTGTACCTAATTTATATTGCACATTTAATACTTTTCTACTCCTTTTTGGGGAGACCCTAGAAATAAGGCATGCAGAAGAGTTAAATGATTTTCCCTAGGGGCACTAGGGTATAAGCCTAAAGGGCTAGAGCCATCAAGAAAAGACCCTGCCTGGACCTTTTCTTGAGATGAGAGGCCATCCTCCCACCACTCCACCCCATCCTACCCCACCCTCTGAACTCTAGTAACAAATCTAGCTCTCCATGTGAGCCTAGAGCTCAGGACCCTAACTAGTAGAAAAGAGTAAGAAACATACCCCACACAGAGACACACACACCCCCTACCCAAACAGGTGTTTTCTATCTACATTCCCTTAATAGTATTTATAGGCAAATAAATTTCTTCACCAGGAAAGCTCCTTAAGTTTGATGAAATCACAGATCTAGACATGCCTCCCCACCCCCCAAAATAAATAAATAAGGATTTAAAATCCTGTTCACTATAGGATCATGGTAACCTCATAATCTGTGGTAGTGATTTTTTAAAATCTAATAGTATTTTTCCAATTACATGTAAAGATTTTTTAACATTTATTTTTTTAAATTTTGAATTCTAAATTCTCCCCCTCCTCCTCCCCCTAAAGTGGTAAGCAATTTGATGCAAGTTATATATATGTAATCATGTAAAATACATGTCCATATTAGTCATGTTGTGAAAGAAGAAATAGACCAAAAGAAAAAAAATGTAGTTATTTTTCATTTGTCAAAGGAGTTAGAGAGAGCTGTACAGTTGAGTAATGTATTTTTCCTAAAATTTAAAATTCAGACTTTAAAACACTGTTTATAATTGTTCCTATCATACCTACCGTATTTGGAAATACATGAGGACTTTTAACTCCTTTATGTACATAAAGAAAGATCAGAATAGGGGGGATAAAGAGCTGGTCATGAAGTCAGGAAAACTTGGGTTCAAGTTCAGTCTGTGATACATATTTTGGACAAGTGATGTAACTTCTTAAGACCTGGCCATCTCCTTGAGACTATATGCAGTAGGAGAATGGCTAGTCTGCCTTTAGAGAGGGCATTTGCTCACTGAAAGTTCCTTCCCTACACCAGTGAAATCACAGGTTCAGACCAAAACAGCCACGCCATCACATAAACACTGAGGCAAAAAACTTTGTAATGTTGATGAACAAATTCTATCTATTTATACTTAAATCGATTATTTTGTATCTTACAGGTCAGCTTTCTTTGATATAAGACTATAGAATAGCTTTTACCTGACCTTGTTTGAATGTGTGTGTGCATGTGTATACTTGTGTATATGTGTATCTATATGTATATGTGTGTATACATATATACTTATGCACACATATTTATATCTCTATCTATGTATCTATCTGTATGACAGGTACAAAAGAAGACATACAGAGAGACCCTATTTCCTCCACCAATTTCTAAGAATAATGAAACTAAAATGAGTCTTACTGCATTTCTGTTGTCAGGGCTAATTACATTCAAACTAATATTTTTCCATCTTTTTCTTTCAAAATCCTATCTTTCCTTTGAAAATTCAGGTAAATAAAAAAAATTTATTGGTCCCATGCTGCCTCTAAACTCTGTACCTTGCTTGTCAATTTAGATGAAACAGAACTAAAAGAAAAAAAAAAAGGATCACCCAGTATCAGAGAAGCTTTCTTGAAAGTGTGGCTAAGACTGCCAAACGGAACATCAGGACTGTGGAAAGCAACACCCCCAAAACTCTAAAAAATCCTCATAACCTTCTAAACCCAACTCACTCATGCAGATAAAATTTGCATTTTTATCACTGTCTTTAAAAGACTATTGCCTGAAATAATTATAGAATAATGGGATTTAGAATTGAAAGGGGCCTTAGAGACTCTGGAGCCCATCCTTCTGGTTTGCAGATAAGGAAGTGCCTACTGTGTGCCTACCTGCAATGTACCAGGCACCCTGCTGGTGCTGGAGATAGAAACACGGAAAATGGAACAATCCCTACTCTGAATGAGCTTACGTTCTAATGGAGAAACAAGCAAATATATGCAGAACAAATATACAGGTGGTATTAAATATGAATGAATACAAGAAAACAGAGACTCGGAAAGGAAAAGTGCCTTTCCCAAGGTCACACAGCTAACAAATGCCAGAAGCTTGACTCAAATTCTACTTTTCTAGATGCAAGACCCATGATTTCTGACCCTCCCCCTCCCAACTATACCACACTGATTCTCAGTAACTAAAACTTGTGTTTTCTGAAAAAGGCTTATGTTTCCAGTACTGGTCATTTCCCCATGAAGCTCTGGATGCTTTCTGCCTTTTTATTGGAGTATTGTCCCCCTTTCTTACTTATAGAAATTGGATTTAGGGTTTTGATTTTTTTTTTCCTTTTAGATTTATTCCATTTAGGTAAATACCGAGGAACAACTTCAAATTGGCATTTTCATCATTCATTGGTTAGGTATTCTCCCTTCTGGCTGCCTTAAAGACACCAACTGCTATCTATAGAATTAGGTGAATGAGTTAGGATGGAAAGGGTTTGCTTCTCTGTTCGGCTTGAGTCTCCAAAGATGACAGAGAAAGTGTATAAAAATGGAACAGGTCATTAGAAATTTTTATGAGGGCCACAATTCCTGGCAGTAAAACATTCAAGTGGTTAAAATTCTATAAGGGATTTCGAAGCTTGTTTGAGATCTTGGCCTGAGGACTCTCAGCCATTACAGATCTGACCCAAGTCAGGAATTTATATTTTTCTCACATTCTGACCAGGTACTTTGGTCCATTTATAAATAGCCAGGCTGGATTATGTGTATACAGAGATTAATATCTGGACCAAAACACATTTTTCATAGCTAATGGCCTAAACTTGAGCTATGTCTTAATCAGAGAAAAATTAGTGAATTTACCCTGTATTTATTTCAGTGCCTGATAAGTACTAGCACTGAACTGTGGTGCTAGTGGAAAATAGAAAAGTGATAATATACAATACTCAGTAGATAAAGAATGCAGAGAGCTCAGATTGACATTCAGTTGGATGGACATTGGATTAGTCATTCAGTAATAATAGCAGCTAACATTTATATAGGGCTTTAAGTTTTGCATAGGACTTTAGATGTGTTATCATATTTGATCCCCAGACTCTGAGAAATGAGTGCTGTTATCTGAGGCAAGCAGAGGTGAAGTGTGCCCGTGCCTCAGTTTTCCATTTTGTAGATGATAAAACTGAAGCTGACAAAGGTCAAGTAATGTGTTCTGGGTCCCATGGCTGGCAAGCAGTCTGAGGTTAAGTGATTTGCCCAGAGTCACATAGCTAGTAAATTCAAACTTAGGTCTTCCTGATTCCAAGTCTATTCACTTCCCCAAACTTGGGGTTAGGGTGTAGCCCTGCTGATGAATGAATGATAAACTGAACTCAGAGTTGAATAGATAAGCAGGCTGAATTGAAAAAGTGCAGAGTGCTTTCAATGATCCTAAGCTACACCTTGACACAAAAGCCCGTATCTCATACACTAGTAATCCTAAGCCATGTATACAACTGTGAATCATGGTATACTACAATCACTGAAGATTCAGAATTGTGGGTGACCCAAAGGGTAATGGATCTGGACATAGTGGCTGTCAGTAGGCTGCAACCCATTACCAATGGTGACTTGTGGGCAAGAAGTGACATTAAATGCATCATTGAGGACATTATGACCATCAAAGGAGGTGGGCCACTCGAGTAAGGAGATTGAAGAATGATATAAATAGCCAGAGTGCTGTCTTGTCATTCACAAGACATCAAAAGACCTAGAGGGAGGCCATCTCCCTATTGGATGAATCTACTCTAATGGATTTATGGAGGGTCAAAAGCCAGAATTATGCAGAATGTAAATATAAATATAGACTTTGATGGGTTGTGACATGCTGACAAAAGAGATTCCCAAGTTAGAGCTAGACAGATAGATAGACACACAGATGGATGCCAGATAGATAGATAGGTAGGTAGATAGACAGATATTGCTATTAGAATTCTGGAAAAGAAATTACTTGTGTGCATGAGTGTTTTTTAATTTATGCATTGAGTTTTGGTTTTCACACATTTGAAAAGTAGAGATACTTGGATACATCAGGCAGCCTTCTGATTCCACTTACAAAGTGAATGAGGAAAATGATTATCTCTCTATTCCTTTACTGTTGAGAAAGCCCTGGTTGAGACCCCTTTGTTAACAGTTCTGCCTTTTCAAAATGTCCTTGGGATGTGGTGATTGAGCTGTTGCCTGGGGTAACAACAGTTTTATACAAAATAACATGACTTTAAATGCATGTTAAAATTTAAGTTTCGTTTGACTTGGGGGAAAACAATGGAGGGGTTGAGGTCAGGAGGACCTGGATTTAAATCCTGCGTGGGACACTTGCTAAGTTGTGTCACATTAGGTAACTTATAACCAATAGCAGCTTAACTTCTCCCAATAAGCAGCTTCCTGATCTGCAAAATAGAGGGGTTGGACTAAATGGTCTCTGAGGTCCTTTCTAACTCTGAACCTGTGATATCTTGACTCAGTAGCCTCTAAAGTCCTTTCTGAGCTATCTAAGCCTATGCTCCTATAACTAAGTGGGATAGGAGTCAAATTCAAACCCTTACTAGCTGTGTGACACTTTGGCCAAGTCACTGAATTTCCCTGAGCCTGTTTCCTCATCTGTAAAGTGAAGAAACAGGATTGTTATAAGGATCAAAGGAGATAAGATGTAAATTGCTTTGTAAATCTTAAAGCTCAACATAAATAGTGATTATTATTATTAAGTGGGGGTGGGGTAGCTTTTTCATGTAATAATTGCTGCAAATTATATGTTTGAATCATGCTGAAGAGGCCAACAGTCCTTTCCTTGAGAGGCACACAAGACTAACTTTTGGTTGTGCACCTTTGGCAGCTGCTTACAGAACCAGCCTCTCCTCTCCCAACTCCCGCCCTCTCCAGGAGAGCTAACCCTATGCTTGTTTGACGCAAGCCAGGCCCATCTGTCAGATGCTATTATTTTCCCCAACATCCACTGCTTGGTCACACTATTTGAGGCTGGGATTCAGCTCATAAGCCTCTTCTTTCTGAGCTTCCTAAAACAAGAGGGACTTCCAAGAAGGTGTTGGGTAGCCATGTGGCAAGAAGATTGGGTGCCTGCCTCTCACTAAGCCTCAGACCAGTAACTGGTCTGCATTCCCAATGCACAGTAAACCCTATTTAGGTTCAACATTTCCATTCCTCTAAGGCAACAGGCAGGATCAATAAAAACCCTTTTCTTTGTAATTTATTATTCACTTAAGCTCATGCTTTAGAAGGGCCCTCCTAGGAATGAGCTAGTCAATCTCTCTACAATACTTCTCACTATCGGCCAAAAAAAAGCACATTTGGGTCTAGAGGTAATGAAACTCGGGTTCTTGCTCTAAATTTAAAAGAAAGGGAGAGGGAGAGGAAAAAGAAAAAAAAAACACATTATTGTCCTTTCTGTTCCCTTGTCATGGAGAACTTAAGCAGTGATTGTAGTGAGCTAGGTTTTCATTTAATTTTATTTTCGTAGTAAACAGTATTGAAACCTTAACATCTTTTTCGTTCCCTATATCTTTCCATCCTTTAGTATTTGTCGATAGTTGTTAATATGAGTTGCTGGCAGGCTGCCTGATGTTAGGAGACTTCTGCCAAGAACTGGGTCAGCCTGAGCAGGTTAGGCAAGACCAGGCTGGTTCTTGATGCTTCCTGGGGAAAGGTGGAGGAGGAAGAAATAAAAAGTTAGATCTTTAAAGGCAGCTAATTTTGATAGATTTAGGAAGTTAAGAACTTGATGTCTGATTTTGACAGTCAAAAGCTTCATAATACTTATTTATAAATGTTATTGTTGTTGTTAAAGTTGTGTACAACTCTTCATGACCCTATTTGGATTTTTTTTTGGCAAAGATACTGGAGTGGCTTGCCATTTCCTTCTCCAGCTCATTCTACATGGAGGCAAACTGGGTGAAGTTACTTGCCTAAGGTCACACAGGAAGTGTCTGAGGGCAGATTTGAACTCGGGTCTTCCTGACTCCAGGCCTGGTGCTTGATCTACTATGCAACCGCACTGGCCTATATGTGAATAGGATCATAGACTTAAAACTTGAAGGGACCTTAAAGGCATTACTTGTGCTACATGTTGGAGGAACAGAGGGATTCTAAAAGGAGGGAGTGAATTCCTAGCCTAGGAGATGGCCAGAACAAAGGTACAGAAATGAAAGTATCCTAAGCATCCTAACCAAGAAGAGGCCAGTGTGGGGAATAGTGCTGTGTAGGGGAGGAGGAATGACATCCAATGAGGCTGGGAAAATATGTTGGAGTCAGCACAAAAAGCCACTCATCGACAGCTCGGAAGAGTCCTAGACAGTTGCTTAGGCCAGAGGTTAAATGACATTGACAAGGGCCAGTCACATCTAGCAAGATAAGATTTGAACTCAGATCTTTGTGACTCCCAGCCCAGCAATCTGCTGCATTATGACATACTACCTCTGGAATATTGGCTCGGTCCCACTCTGTGATAAACACCCAGTATGGGAACTTGCCAGTAATTTGTAGTCTGAAGAGATTTGCCTGCTGAGGGTACTGAGGGGTTAAATGACTTGCCCAAGGTCACAGAGCCAGCGGGTGTCAGAGGCAGGATAATAGATGGCCTTTGTAGTTATCTGAGGCAAACCTTGACATCTGAGCCCTAACTGTTGAAAGTACCTCATCTGCTTAATTACAGCCTTGTCCAACCTCAATATCCTAAGCAGAGATGCCTTTTTGAAACCCAAGCACTTACCCATCTCCCTTGCTCTTAGAGAGTATTGGAAGAAGGCAAATCATGTCTCCGACAGCTTTTGAGTGGGTTGCAGGGAGGGGCAGAGGAGAGGGGCAAGACAGGGGGAGTGGGCAGCTTGCCACCTCTTCTTCAACAGGAGGATTCTTTATCTTGCTTTCGGTGAATTCATCGTTCATCAGTCACACCTATATTCAGATGAAACTACAGAAACATAATCCAAAGCCAAATGTAATTTTTTTTTTTTAGTATCTAAGCTTCTGCTCCTCTTCAACTAGTAGATAAAATTAAGAATTGGCTATTTGGGCAAAGCTGCTTTAAAGCAGTCTGTTATACCAGAAGTCCCCCAACCTTTTTGTGAATGTTGAGAGTGAAATTTAACAAAAGGGTAAATTGAGGCCATTCTCCAAGCAAGACATCATTTGGTAACAGGGGCATTTGAGTTACTAATAAGGATGGGTGGATCAATGACCCTGCCTTGGCCAAAGATCCCAAATTGAGGGTGCAATACATTTTTACAAGGATGAAACAAAGGACATGATAAAAATTATGTAATTGGCCAGTATTACAGAAGTGAGAGATTATGATTAATTAAAGAAAGCAGACTTAGCCCCCACCATGTGGATACTTGAGGAATGCTAGCTGTTTTATAAGCCCTAGCTGCCTCTAGTAATCTTAGCTGGAAAAACAAAAGCCCTCTCAATCAAATACTCCCTGGTCTGGTCTCCCCCTTGTAGCCCAGGTCACCCCTAACTTTTATGAAGGAAAAGCAAGGACAAGAGACATGTCCCCTGGTGAGGGCCTGGCTCAATCTGGTGCCTGTTTACATGGTAAACAGAAGTGAGGTTCCACTTGGGAGGGGCCCAGCCAAGCTGGTTAACAAACAGATGTTTTAGGGGCTGGGAGTGATCACAGTACTTGATCATGCCTTTCAGAAACTGCCTGCCCTTCAGAAGTGGGGTCTGACAAAAGTGAGGAAAAAAATGGATCACAGAGTAATATGGTTATTAATAATAAGCATAATATTAATTTGCCTCGTGAGGAAGAACTAAAAGCTTTTTCTGCAAAACCTGGAGTCATTTGTTGGGGGAGGGAACAGGGGAAGGCATGAAGCAGATGCCACTGCCAGTTGAAAGTGCAATAGAAATCTTTACAAAATTTGGAGAGGGCTTGGAGATCTGCCATATGTAATTTCAAGATCTTCTTGTAGCTACAAAGTTACCACACCCCCAATCCCATTAGAATGTAATCTCCTAAAGGGTAGGGACTACTGCATTTTTGTATTTCTATACCACCTCGAATGCAGTAGGCTCTTAATAAATGCTCCTTCATTCATACTTTTTTGGGGTATCTCCTTGACACAGCCTGCCATACATGCAATAAATGAGGCGTTCTCGTGTATTTGGAGAAGGAATGACCTGTTATCGGGCTGCCCATCTAAGCCAAAACCAAGCTTAGTACAGAACAAAGCCGGTGAGAAGTCAGCCTGTGACAGGAAGAAACAAAACCATATTGAGTTGTGCTGCAGAGAGATATTAGAGGCTGAGAATTGAGCACCAGAGAGCTTTCTGTTTGGGGCTGCCTCTGGCTTCTGGAAGAGTGATATATAGCACTTGTGCTGCTTTGTCATCTGATTAAATCCCTGGAAAGATGCCCCAGATTCCTCCCCCAATTCTGCTCCCATAGAATTAGGGAGATTGGTGAATTGTGTCTGGTACCATCCATCGTCTCTCAATGGAGGAGCTGGACATATTTTACCTTCTTTCTTGAGAAACCTCTTTGAAGCATAGAGAAGACAGGTGTTTTAAGAAGGAAAGACAAGGTAGTGGGAAGGGAAGGGAATATGTATTTATACTGATATATATATATATATACATTCATTTCTACTTATAGATATAAATATAAATTATAATATAAATACATTTCCATTTATAGTGTATATTATATGCTATGTGCCAGACACTGTGCCAAGCACTTGACAGATATTATTTGATCCTCACAGCCACCCTGAGAGGTGGGTGCTGTTATTAAACCCATTTTACAGCTGAGGAAACTGAGGTAAACAATCATTTGACAAAGAAACTGGGACCCACCAAGGAGGAATAATTCAACTCAGGTCATGCTAAGGATCGTGGGCTTAGCAAATAAGGGAGATGAAACATTTTGATCCCTTGTTTTAGACATCTAACCAGCAAATGATTTGGCCCTAGTGTGTGCAGTCACACTAGCCTTCTGCTGTCCCCCAGGAAAAACACCCAAGCCTAAATCAAAAACTAACGTCTTCACTAACTCTCCTGCCAGGTTGCCACCAACTAGCTGTGGAATTCGCCTGCTTAGGGCTGCAATTTTGTCCTCCACAAAAAGGAATGCTTATCAATCCTCTCTAAATTTCATTGTCCTGGGATCAAAGCCCAAATCACCACCCTCATTCTCTCTCTGGAGAAGACCATGAGGAGGGGGCTGGTCTTAGCTTTCATTGGATCTGAACTGCCAGAAGGTCAGTGTGGTACACTGGGAAGGAACGAGAACAACCTTTAGAATCCAAGAATGTGGGTTCAGATTCAGATTCTTTCACTTAATATCTATGTGACCTTGGGAGTCATTTATTTTTCTCTCGGACTGTTTCCTTCTCTGTGAAACAGGATCAGACTAAATGTCCTCTAAGGTCCTCCTTTCCAGTTCTAAATTAGTCTCCCCTGCTACCTCCAAAAAAAAAAAGACAGTGAAAATATACCTTGGAGTACTTAGGAAAAATAATCTTTCCAGGTCACCCCAGTGGGAAAGATGATTTGTATCCCACTGGGGGAGTACATGGTTTTTATTTTATTTCCCTCTTTTGGTGTCTCAGGAGAGAAAACCTTGAGGAAAATATTAGGGAAGAGAATGTATATTGTGCTAAGTTCAGCATAAGTCTCTGAGGACTCTTCCTTTCTTCAAAGACACAGATGAATGTTCCCTTCCCCTCTTTCAATGACCTACTATACGCTTTTAGGTCCAGTTTAATTATCATTCAGTCCATCAGCAAGCATATATTAAGCACTTTGTATTAGGCATTAGTCCAGACACTGGGAGTGCCAAGACAAAAATGAAACAATACCAGCCCTCAAGGAGTTTATATTTTATCCAGGGAGATGTGTGTATAACCCACCACTCCTCCCCAACGTGTGTGTATATAAATATGCATGTGTATACACACATGTTTGTGTGCACATATGTGTGTATAAATATGTATGTTGGCATATATGTGTATATCAGTATTACATATATGTATATGTTTATGTGTGCATGTGTGCATATAAATATATGCATATTGGTATATGTGTGTATGCCAGTATGGGTGCATGTATAGAAATATGTGTATATGCATGTGTGCATGTATGTAAATATATGTATGTGTGTATCGATATATGTATACATGTATCTGCATCAGTATGTGTGTATATGTACGCATAACTTTGTGTGTATATACTTGTGTTATATAAATATGGGTATGTTTGTACATTTAAATATGTGAGTATAAATATGTGTATATGGGTATATACATATATATAGCATTATGGTCTTGTGTGTGTATATAAATATGTATATGTATATATGTGTATATTTGGGTATATATATAAATATGTCTGCATATAAATGTATATACATATGCACACACACATATGCGTGTTTTATATATTATATGCGTGTTGTGTATATGTATGCACAGACACATACATTGTGTATATATAATCACACAGACACTTAGAATGCCAGAATAGGAAGGAATCCTAGCATCCTTCCAGTAGGCTTGCCCTCTGAGGGAGAGGGTCTCATCTGGCCCAGGGACATTCTCGTGGCTGCTGAAGGGAAGGCCCCCGACCTCTCTTAACTCCCAACTTTTAGCCACCCTCAGTTCCACACGGGGCATCTAGATTTGTCTTTCAAATGTTCTAAGCAGGCAGTAGCTGACTTTCAGGCTATTTCCAGCAGCTTGTGCTCAGTGCTTTGGACCAGCCAACAGAATAATGTGGAGAGCTTGATTTGCACAGCCTGTCGTCTTTTTTTTAAAACAAAAACAAAAATGTCCCACTGTGATTTATGGTCTTTTTTTTTCTTTCCTAGAGGAGGTTATCACAGTTGTTTTTGTTTCAGCTTGGCCCATACTATGTGGGTGGCCAAGGTAAAGGCAAGACAGGAATGTGACAGTCACTGTTTCTTGACTGTCAAATACGGGGGCCCAGGATTAGGTAGAGCCAGGGGAGCACCTCCCACAAGGCCTGGCCTTTGGAGATTCCCAATTGCTTACTTCAGCTTTTCAACCAAATGCATCGTTGTTTGTGTATGTAGAGGATGGCAGAAAGGAGAGAAAGGGAGCCAGCCACAACTGTGATTAAAGAGCCAGGTGTCCTGGGTGCATCCATCAATCAGCAAGTCTTTGCTGAGTGCTGACCTTGTGCAGCATGCCATGGGGAAGGAGGAGGCAGAAGCCTCCAGGTCAGCAGCAAACTCCATGGCAGGTTTTTATTTCCTAGCAGTGAGAGGTAAGGTTCTCAGACTGGCTAAAACCCTGGCCTTTGCTGGGTTCAAATCATCAGATTCTGGGCTCCAAATCCAGACGAGAGTCAGGAAAACCCAGGCTCCGATTGCTGATTAACTTGTGATCTGCTGGAAATCATTTGCCATCCCTGACCCTCAGTTTCCTCATCCATGAAATGGAGTCTTGTGCCTTGATGGTCCTTTGTGGTCCCCTCCAGTCTGTGATCCTGTGATAAGGCATGTTTTCAAAACTCACCTCTGACACTTATTAGTTATATTAGAAATACCCATAGTATCTAGTTCACAGGCTTTCTGTGAGGCTTAAATGAAAGTCTTATGTAAATTTAAAATCACTCAAATGTCATTTGAGAGGCAGTGGATAGTGGTGGGTATTGGGTATTTCACAGCTGGTCTTGGAATCAGGAAGGCTGAAGCTCTGCTTTATACACCTGGATGTTGACCCTGGACATTTAAGTCACTTAACCTCTCGGAATGCTAGGCATCTCTGTAGGACTGTAAGTTACAGAGGGGCTGCTGCCCTGCATGGCAGAGGGAGTTTTCACATCAGTAATTCCTCTTACCCACAACTGCAGGCCAAGACCAGAAAAGAAAAACAATGTCAGCCGTTATCATTGTTATTGTTATCAGAGGATTTGAGACCTGTAAAGGACCTTGGATATTATCCCCGTTTTGAAAAAAAAAAAATAGATAATGAAACGGAGGCCCAGAAGGGTAGAAAGTGACTCGTTCAGGATTCCACCATCAGAAAATGGAACTGGGCTTCCTGACCTTTGTCTCTTGACCTTTAATCTAGGCCTCTTTCCATCACACTATGGATGCTTTTCAAAAGGATATCTCCTCTCAGCAGACAAAATTCAAGCCGACAGATGCTGCCTGGTGCCTTACCACCACAGTCACCTCAGGTCTTCAGATAGAGAGTCTGGAGCTTTCTTGGGGCTGTGACCCCAAGGGATGTGTGATCAACCAATCCTAGGGTGAGAAAATAGATAGTATCCCATCCTCCTCATGATTGCCAATTGGTTCTTGACTCTAGCCTAACTACTCTACCTCATTCACCCCTCAGGGCACAGTTCCCTTATAACCAACAGGAAAAAGGCAAAATTCCTCTTCAGTTTGGCCATTGACAGAGAGGGCCACATGTGGCCTTAAGGCGGCAGGTTCCCCACCCCTGCTACTCCCTCAGTTGCCAAATCTTGGCATTTCTATCTCACAAACATCTCTCACCTCCATCCCTTTCTCTCCACTCACATGGTTACTAGTAATCCAGGCTCTCATCACCTTTTTTTTTTGGAGGGGGGAAGGTAGGGCAATTGGGATTAAGTGATTTGTCCAAGGTCACATGGCTAGTTTTGTGTTAAGTCTATGAGTACAGATTTGAACTCAGGTCCTCCTGACTCCACAGCCAGTGCTCTATTCACTGTGCCACCTAGCCACCCCTCTCATCACCTTTTGTCTAGACTACAGCAATAGTTGGTTTCTCTGCTTCCAATTTCTCTCCTCTCAGATCCATTCTCCACACAGATGCCAAAATGATTTCCCTAAAGGCCAGATCTGACCATTGTCTTTCCCCTACTCAGTAACTACTCAATAGTTCTTTCATGACTCTAGGACCAAATATATTATTTCATCTTTATCCCATCATTTTAAAATGTTACTTCCTAATTCAAATTAGGAAGTAATATTCTACTATATTTCTATAAGTTTTGTAATGTACATAATAACTAATATGTACTAGTATATGTATATTAATATATAGTAGTATATTTAAGTATGTGTAAATTTATAAATAAGCAAATTTACACACTGGGATATGTTCTCAAAATATTTTTACTGATAAAGGTACAATTTTTTTAAAAAACCACTTTAGATAGCACTGCCTTAGACCACCTCCAGAGCCCTCACTCCTTTAAAAAAATAAATTTGCCTGAGGATAGTTCAGACTCTCCTTTGGGCATGGCTAATCAGCCATGGACAAACTCCAGATGGCCATGTGGGCATAATCACATATCTATCTATATCCAACCACCAGGTCCAAGGCTGTGTGTTTATAAAATACAACACACAAGGAATAAGACCTAGATTCCATTTCTGACTGTTGCCACTAGCTGCCCAAGTGATTCAGAGACAATCATCTCAATCTTTCTGTCTGCAAAGTGCACCCAATAACAGATAGCTTCTCTTTTCCCTGAAAGCGGTTCAGAGAATTTGTTTTCAGAAAGTTCTGGAACTCCTCCCATATGGGGGCTGTGTAAGTTATGGACTCGGCCACTCAGATTCTGAGCTCAGTAGATCACTTTTGAAAAGTAAATACACCTATTCAGTGGACAGCTCTTCCTCACTTCAGTTCCTTTCTTTTCCAAATAAGGAAACTGAAAATCAAAGGAATTCAGTGACTTACCCAAAGTCCCAAGATTACTAAGTGGCAAAGCCAGGGTGTGAACCCAGGTCCTCATTTTCTACATCTGATGCTCTTTCCACTATTGTATGTGTGTGCACATGTATATACACATATGTGTGTATATGTGCATGTATACCTGTACATTCACATATGGACATGCGTTTATATATACATGAGTGTATACACATACACACACATGCACATATACATGCATACACATGTGTGCATTTACTTGTCTCCCTCATTAGCATGTAGACTCCTTAGATTAGGGATTGTTTCATTCTTTGCGTCTGTATCAGTCAATCACATAATGAGACAACCACTTTAGAGGATTCTTTTTTTTTTCTTTTGGTGGGAGGGTATTTATATATAATACAAGGATTTTAATAAACAGGTAGAAAAACAATGTCTTCTCATAACTGGCTTGCACCTTTACCAGATAATTTTTTAAGCCCTTGAAAGCATTCAGGTTTCTATTGTGACCCTTTCCCCAATTATTTTCTTCTCCTTCCAAGTTTATGCAAATCAAAATCCCTGGAAGATAGTGAATTTGCTGCATGTGTCAGCAGAAGGAAAAGTCTTCAGAGAAACCCTGGGTTTCACGCAGGATCTGCTTGATTAGGCCCAGGTAGTTGGGGCTAAAGCAGGAAATGTAGCCTCTTCCCCTGAATAGCAGCTGCCTCTTTTCAGTCTCTGCTGCAATGGAGACCTTGATTGAGTTCCCCTCTGTCAGAGAGCTGCATGTTTTTTTTTTTTTGATATGAGGGTATTACTGGAAGTACCCTGTAATCATTCAAATTTATCAAGGAATTTAAAAATACAGAAACAGAGCCAAACCTGTCAGGTTCCATTTCCTAGTATGTCACTCGACTGTTGGAACTGTTAGGTGTATTAATAAGTTTCCACATTAAAATGTATGGGAGGATCTCTACTCCAGGAGAATACAAGAGCTAAGAACTAGGAAGGTTATATAGCAGTTCTGACCATATGTAAAAAATAGGAACAGGAAAAGCATGTTTATCTATTTAATAAAACCAAAGAAAATCTCTAGGGATAATAATAGATAATGCTTATATAGCACTTTAAGGTTTGCATGGCATTTCATATCTGTATTCTGATTTGATACTTATAAAAACCCTATGAGATAGACACTATTATTATCCCCATTTTAGCCCCATGCAGAAACTGAGACTGATTGATATGAAGAGGGACAGACAGCAAGAGCAGGGTCAAGATTATCCAGCAATCTCTGTAATGTACTATCTAGCCAACTTCAAGTTCCGAGGTCCTGGACTAAGGATGTGGACAGTAGTCCCGTCCTTTGGGTGTGCTTTTTCTCTTCTAAGGGATTTACTAAATTCAATTAAGTCAAGGGTGAGAGAATTCTCAATGCTCTCTCTTTCCCCTCCCCCCACTTTCTAGAAATGGCATCTCCCAATAATGCATCTATCTGTGGTTGTTATTGTCGTTCACCCTTAGTTCTTGTAGAGGACCAAAGATATCATGAGGACGGTAGTCTTGGCTTGAGAATGTGGTAGAGCTGTGCAAAGTCATTAACCTCATTCTTTCCTCCAGAGTCATAGAGGTCCAGTGGCAAGTCAAGTCAAGAGGACTGGTGATGGCCCAGGATACACTGGGTGACCTTGTCTTTCTTCAGTGAAGCTCTTTCCCAGGTCTCAGTTGCAGATCCAAGACTAGCACCCTATATGCTCCATACCTTGTTGTTCTGCTCAAGTAGTGTGCCATTTTAAAAACCGTTTACAAGGCTTCAGAGATGCTGGCTTCCTCCCAAGGTATCTGCCATTTGGGTGATGTGAGAGCTGGAGAGCTCCTTCGAAGCCCTCCACTTCACAGCTGCCTTATTGTACTGAGGAGGAACCCATACAGCTGATTTTCTGTTTTGGAAGGTTTCCATGGAGTTCATATTAGCACTTTTATCTTAATGTTTTCCCTTTTAGATTTTCTTTACCCTTAAAAATGCCTACATTGCTTTAGTCTTTGGCACCTGCTGTTTTCCTCATCCTGTGAGCATTAGCTCCTGTTAATCAGAAGGAATCTCATTCTGTAATATCTTTTCAACAGTCAACACTGCCTCTGTCTATGATGAGGATCAAAAGATTAGAGCCAGAAGTGGCCTTTGAGATAATTTAGTCCTAGAATCAGGGCAGCTAGATTGCTGGCTCTGGAGTCAGGAAGACCTGAGTTCAAATCTGACCTCAGACACATATTAGTTGTGTGATCCTGGGCAAGTCACTTCACCCTGTTTGCCTCAGTTTCCTCATCTGTAAAATAAGCTGGAGAAGGAAATGGCACAAACCCCTCCAGTATCTTTGCCAAGAAAACCCTGAATGGGGTCACAGAAAGTCAGCCACAACTAAAAACTGTCTGAACAACAACAAAAGTCTTAGGATTGTAGATGTCATTCTGGAAGGGGTCTTAGAGGCTATCAAGTCCAATTCTTTCATTTACAGATGAGGATCCCAAGGGATTCAGTGATTTGTTCAGGGTCAAACAATGGTAGAGGCAGAATTTGAACTGAGCTCCCCGTATTCTAAATCCAGTGCTCTTTGCACTATTCTGAATACACACACACACACACACACACACACACACACACACACAATCTGGAACAATTTGTTCCAACATCCATGAAGACAGCTGATGCAGGCACCATGGAGCACTTAGAGCTTGGTCAGATATCAAAGACGCTACTCCATCTCAGGACAATCCTCTTGACTTCTGTCTTGCCACTGGACTTTGATGACTCTGGAAGAGAAAGGCTAGCAACTCTGTACAACTCTGCTTCCTCTAAATCTACTTCAAGTCAAGACATCACCTTGTATGTCACTGGTCCTCTTTGAAGAGGAAGAATAAACAATACATACACATGTGTTCAAATATACACACATATATGCATATGTATATGCACAAGCGTGTGTATACACAAGCATATAGGTGTGAGTATGCATATGTGTATATATACACGCATACATACATACATACACACACACATTAGGTGATACAGAGTCAGGTGGCTAGTAAGGGTCAGAGTAAGGATTTGAACTCAATTCTTACTGACACGACAATTGCTGATCTATGCAACATACCACCTAACCAGCTCCTGGTTTTGAAATCTTGGACTAAGGATGTGGACAGTTCCCATCCTTTGGGTGTGCTTTCCCTCTCTTAAGAGATTCATTAAAGTCAATTAAGTCAGAGTGAGAGACTATGTATATGAGGATATATGTATGTATATTCACACATGTATGTATATCTACATACATGCACACACTTGTCTCCCCTATTAAAATTTTGGCTCCTTAGATTTGCTATTGTTTCATTCTTTGTGTTTGTGTCAATCAATAAGCATTTATTTATTTGTCCGTTTGTTTGTATATTGCTATGTACCAGGCACAGTGCTGAATACTTAGGATACAAAGAAAAAAGAAAAATAGTCTCTGCCCACTGGGAGCTTACATTCAAATGGAGGAGACAACATACAACAATCAGAACATAAGAGATAAATGCAAGGTTGATGGGAGGGAGCCCCAAGAACCAGGAGAGACTTCCAGAAAATGTAGTATTTGAGCTGAGTCTTAAAAGAAAACCAGAGATTCTAAGAGTTTGAAATTGGGAAGGAAAGAAGTCTGGACAAAGGAACAGCCAGTGCAAAGAAGGGAAGATAGAAATTAGAGCATCATGCATGACATGTGGGCCGCTATGCTTATGTCACAGAGTTTGTGAAGGGGGGTGTTATGGGAATGTAAATTTAAGATTTTCCCTAACCCTCGGCCCTTTGATAGGCTTAAGTGCACCTGGAGCCTGTGGCCAGGAATGCCCATACCTTGGTGCTCTGTGATTGGGCAGTGGGTCCAGAGGGTTGTTATGTTCTCTGAGCCAGGAGAAAGCTATATAAACCCTGATGTGAGGCTTTGCTTTGGGACTCACTTTGAGAAGTGTGTGATTTGACCAGATGAGACTCTGGGCAGCCGTTGAGAGCCCCCCGGCTTTGAAAACCCAGATGTTGATTCTTCCCTCTCTGGTAACTGTGACTAGGTATGGATGTATGTAATGGTCAGACAGTTGGAGGCCTGTCTGTTTGAAATGTTTCTCTGTCTTGTAACTTATGCTTGTAACCTGTCTGTATACTCTGAAGTTTGGGCTGCTGACTTTTTCCCCTGAACTAGGTAAATGATGCCTTTGATTGATTAAAGCAAGATTGTTAACCCATTTTGAGTTGCTTTCCTTTAAAAAAAGCAGATCTAAGAACCTGTGTTGGCAGCCACCCTGGGGGTGCTGGGGTGCTTGCTGCTACAGGGGGTACCATGTAAGAAGATTACAAAGGTAGGAGGGGGACAAGGTGTGATGTTTTAAATAACTTAAATACTTTAATTAAAAGAAAAGAGAGTATAGGGCAGAGCTTTGGGGAGTACCCACCCTTAGTAGACATGTCGTGGATCAAGTTTCCTCTACAGAGATTGAGGGGAAGCAGTCAGATACCAGGGGAAGAACAAAAGGGAGCAGTTACAAAAACAACCAAGAGTTTTATATTTGGTCCAGGAAGTAAAAAGGAGTCACTGGAGTTTGGTAAGTAGGGAATGACATGGTCATACGTATGTTTTAGAAAAATTACTTTGGCAGATGTGTGTAGGATGGGTTGGAGAGAGGAGAGACTTAAGTCAGGAAGACCAAATAGAAGGCTATTTATCAAAATAGTCTAAGCAATAGGTGATGAGGACCTGAATCAAGGTGGTGGCTGTGTGAAAATAGAGAAAGGGACATATGTAGAGAAAAAAACTACAGGATGTAGCAACCGATTGGACATGAGGAGTGAGCGAGAAAGAAGAGTTGAGGAGGACACTGGAATTGCTGAACCTAGGCGACTGTAAGGATGATGGAAACCTAAACAGTTATAGGTTCAGTAGATGGGAGGGTTGGCAGGCAAAGAGGGAGGGAAGATAATGAGTTCTGTTTGGAATGTGTTGAATTTTAGATGCCTATGAGACATCCAATTCGAAATGTCCAAAAAGCAGTTGGTGTTGCAGAATTATATTCTCTCAGGAGAGAAGCTAGAGCTGGATATATAGATTTGGGAATCATCTGCACTGAGATGCAAATGGAACCCATGGGAGTTGATGAGAGGACCAAGAAAGAGAGAGAAAAGAGAAGAGAGCTTAGGGTAGAGCTTTGGGGAGTACCCATCCATAGGTGTAGCATGGATCAAGTTTCAGCAAAAGAGACTGAGAAAAAGTAGCCTGATACCTAGGGGGAGAACAAAAGGGAGCAGTTACAAAAAAGACCAACCAACACCATCAACAACAAACACAAAACAACCGAGGAAAGGGTATCCAAGAAGAGCAAGAGATCAACAATGCCAGACGCTGAAGTCAGGTCAAAAAGAATGGAAATCAAGAAACAGCCTTTAGATTTGGTGATTAAGAGATCACTGGCAATTTGGGGGAGCATTTCTGATGAAACCAGAAGCCAGATTGCAAAGTGAGAAGAAAGGAAGTGGAGGCACCAATTACAGACCCCTTTCTAGAGGAGTTAAGCCAAGAGGGAGAGGAGACACATACCAAGAACGATAACTGGAGGGAATAGTAGAATCTCAAGAAGGTGTTTTTTTGTTCTTGTTTTTGATAAAGGAGACTTAGGCATGTTTGGAGGTATCAGGTAGCTATGGAGAAGCTGAAGCTTATCAAGAGCTGGTAGAGTTATAGTAGACCCATCCAGCCTGGTTTTGTGATTTCCTCCAGTTCTGTTTAGCTGCCTGGAGGGAAAGAGATAGATGGCAGGAATCTCCCAGCACATTGTACAGTGCCTAGCACACAGTAGGCACTTAATAAATTCTTGTTTGATTAAGTGATCAGTTTCCAGGTCCATACTCAAAGACACACAAGCCTTCAGCTTGATAGGCTCTCCAGGACTTAGCACCTTGACAGTATGATGAGGCATCCACATAGAACTCAAAGGGATCTCTAAGGCCATTGAATCCTATTCCCTCATTTTACAGATGAGAACACTGAGAGTTAGAGAAATTAAGTGACTTTCCAAAGATCACACATGTAACAAGTATCCGTGGAAGTTATTGTTGAGTTATTTCAGTCGTGTCCAACTCTTCATGACCCCATTTGAAGTTTTCTTGGCAAAAATACTGCTGGGGTTTTGCCATTTACTTCTCAGCTTATTTTGCAGATGAGGAAACTGAGTCAACCAGGAGTAAGTGACTTGCCCAGGGTCTCATAGCTAATAAGCATGTGAGGCTGGATTTGAACTCAGGTCCTCCTGACTCCAGGACTAGAGCTCTAGCCACAGCATTATGTGACTGCCCCTTTGAACCTGAGATCAGTGTGCTGTCCACTATGCCATGCTGCTTCTCTAAGGATTTTAATGGAAAAGGGGGAAAACTCATCCTCACCAAAGTAGCAGCAATTTCTGCTATTGGAGAAGGTCAATTAAAATAGGACTATTGACCTGTGGGGCATCTTTGCTGCCATTTTCTTCTCCCCTTGACTTTGAGTGAGGATTGTCAGAAGGCAGAGGTCTTCTGAAAGAACAGCTTCTTTGTGAGGAAAAGTCTCAGAGGAAGCAAATGAGAGGTCTTGGGATGAACTCTCTGCTCTGACCCTCGCCTCTGCCCCATAGCTGGATCTTACTGGTTGTAAGAAGAGTGAATGGAAATCAGCAGTGATGGGAATGATTTACTCTGAGAGCCCCTGCTGTTGAATCCTCGTAGTCCTGGCAACAATAATGGAGAAAGGAGGAGTTTTGAAATTGCATTGACTTCCCATCCCAAATTCCACCCCATACAGGTATAAGTGTAAACCCATAGAGCCTTCAGTCTTTGTTACTAGAAGATGAGCACCCCCATCCCCCGTAGCATGCAGGTATTAAAGACTAGAAGCTGGACCTATAATTTTGTCAGCAGAAGAGATTCCCAACATGGAAAACTCCCTCCTCCTATAGGTCACAACTTGACCTAGAACATAAGTCCTAGGCAGCTGCTCAAGGCACTTAGAGGTTAAATGTCCCAGGGTTAGAGGGTGGATTTGAATTCTGGGCTCCCAGCACTCCGTTCACTATGCCACACATACTGCCTCCTCCGATAAACACCTGCCATTCTAGAAGCTCACTTGTTACTGCCAAGAACTTTGTGAAAATCATAGGGAAATTGGGAAATGCCTTCAGTCCCTCAATTTACACTGTTTCCAGATGAGTTTTCCAAATGAGCTTTGTCTGTGCCTACCTCTTTAAATGGTCGTGATCAATGAGAGAACCAATTCCAAGACACTGATCTCAGATCCCCATCAACATACTAGCTCTGATTAATACGATTTTTCTTTTTCTCCTACTGCTAATTGTCTTTCTAAAATTTTTAATTATGCAAAGCTGTAATCAAGACTCTTGAGTTGAGCAATCATTGCAGATTAATTAGTGATGGGTGCCAATCAATTGCAGCAGTTGCAAGTGCCTGGAGATGTCTCTTCCTGTTTGTTTCCTGGAATCCGAAATGTTTTATCTTGTGTATATATATTTTCCTGAGCATATCTGGTGATGTTTGTACATGACTTTGTGTTTGTGGGAGTCACTGTGTAAAGCGCAATTGACTTTTATTAGTAGTTCATTTGGCTTTGAAGGTTTAATTGTATTCCATTGTAGTTAGGGTTAATTTGAGCCCTAGTAGCCTATCTCAGACACTTAGGACAATTGTGACCTGGACATAAGAGATGAGGGTGATGGGGACAAGGACAACTGGATCCCTGTCTGGGTCCTGATTCTCCCAAGGAATTCAAGGCTTCTAAAATCAGTGGGAACCTCCCCATATTTGGTCTCTGCGGGACCAGATGGCCAGAGCTTCAGCCCACAATTTGGATGGAGGTGCTGTGTACACAGTGTTCAAATGGGGGATGGCATTATGAGGAGAATAGGCTGGAATGCCACATGGGAGATACAGGAGAGTCAACCTAAGTCTTCTTCTATCAAGTTGGGCTTGGTAGATGAAGAGAGAGGAATTAGAATTATTTTGGCAAATAGGTTGTTTTTTATTGTTTCAGCCTTGTTTGACTCTTCATAACCCCATTTGGGGTTTTCTTGGCAAAGATACTGGAGTGGTTTGCCATTTCCTTCTCCAGCTCATTTTACAGGTGAAGAACTGAAGCAAACAGGGTGAAATGACTTGCCCAAGATCACATAGCTAGTAAGTGTCTAAGACCATGTTTGAACTCGGATCTTCCTGACTCTAGGCCTGGTGCTCAATTCACTTTATCACCTAACTTCCTAACAGACAGATAGGACAGAGCACTAACTTCTGGAGTCAGAGGCTCTGGATTAACATCCTTCTAATGCTAGCTATGTGACCTTTGGCAAGTACCTTAAACTCCCTGGGCCTCAGTTTCCTCATCTGTAAAATGAGGAGCTTGGATTACACTGGTAATGAGGTCTCTTAGATCTACCATCCTATCATTTAAAGACCTTTGCTAGAAACTGGTGGGGACTAGGGAGATACAAAGGTTAACCAAGGCAGTCTCTGCCATTTTGGAGCTTATTGGTTTGCTTGTTTGTTTTTTAAATAAATTTTTACTGATGTCTTTTTTTTGTTTGTTTTTATATCACCATAATTCCTCCAGTATCTTTCCTCTTCCCTTCCTAGAGATCTATCCCATACAACAAATAACATTTCTTAAGACAAAATAGAAAGGGGGGGGATTAGCATAACTAATCAATATGTAGATACATCTGAAAATGTGTACAATGTTCGAGACTTCTGGACCTCTAGGAAGGGTTGAGTTGGGAATGTCTTCCCATATCTTAGGCAGTTAGGAGTTGAAGTTAGTAGAACACTGTGCTGAACAAGGGCTGAGTTCAAATTCTACCTCAGACCCATGACTAGCTATTGTGTGACCTTGGGTGAGTTACTAAATTTATTTATTTATCTCTTTATTTGTTTTTAACATTCATTTAAACATTTTAAAATTCCAAATTCTCTTATTCCACCCCCTGAAAAGGCAGGCAATATGATATTGTATACATGGTCATGCAAAATATATTTCCATATTAGCCCTGTTGAAAAAAAAATAAGAAAAAATTTAAAAAGTGAAAAAAAGTATGCTTTAATCTGCACATCAGTTGTCTCTCTGGAGGTGGATAGCAGTGTTCATCATGGGTCATTTGGGACTGTTGTGGATCATTGTATTGATCAGAGTAGCTAAGTCTTTCATAGTTGATCATTATTATAACATTGCTGTTACTGGTTCTGCTCACTTCACTTTGTATCAGTTCATATATGTCTTCATAGGCTTTTCTGAAACCATCCCTTTCATCATGTCTTATAACACACTAGTATTCCATCACAGTCACATACCATAATTTGTTCAGTCATTACCCGATTGACGAGCATTTGGGTAAGTAGCTTAACCTCTGCCTCACTTTCCTTAGTTATAAAATGGGGATAATAATCCCACCTGCCTCATAGGATTGTTGGGAGTATCAGATGAGATATTTGTAAAGCACACTGCCTAGCATGTAGTAGATGCTATATAAATGATAGATGTCATTCTCTCTTCTTTTGACCCATGGATCTTATAGTTTAGTAAGAGTGGATAATATACATATACACATACATAATTATATTAACTATGGCAACTATGTAGCACAGTGGGTAGAGTACTGGGTTTGGAATCAAGAAGATTCATCTTCATAAGTTCAAATCTGGCCTCAGACACTCATTAGCTATGTCACTTAACCCTGTCTGCCTCAGTTCCTCATCTGTAAAATGAGCTGGAAAAGGAAATGGCAAAGCACTCCAATGTCTTTGCCAAGAAAACCCCAAATGGGGTCATGAAGAGCCAGACACAACTGAAAACAACTGAACGATAACAACAACTCTACTATAAAATAAAAGGTACATATATGAGAGATGTAAACAAAGTGCTCCAGATTTAAAGGAAGGAGAGGCTATTGATGACTGGAGGAATCTAGGAAGGCTTCTTGGAAGAGGTAGTATTTGAATTGGGCTTTAAAGGATGACTAGGAGTTCATCAAGTTGGGAGTGGAGTGGAAAGGCATTCCCAGCTTAGGTAATAGCATGAATAAAAGCAGAGAGATGGTAAAATGCAGGGCTATTATAAGGGATGGTGAGCTCTTATAATAATCCACAAGTATGATAATGAGGGTTGGTACTAGTGTAAGATAATGGGACTAGGGAGGATGGAGCAGATGTAAGAAGTATTACAGGAATAGAATTCAAAGGGTTGGTGTCTATTAGATAGGAAAGGTAAGGGGAATGAAAGAGCAGAAGATAATACCTAAGTTCTGAACATTTCAGGATGGTCCCATGGTGGTGCTGATAGAAACTGTCAAATTAGAAGGAAGAGTTGGTTTAGGGGAAAAATAATCTCTGTTCAGGGCATGTGGGAAAATGGCAGAAATCTGGCCAGGGCCCACTGAAACCCTACAAAAAGAACATGAAATAATAAAATAATAAACAATTTATTAATAATAAAATAAAAATAATAATAAAAACAAAAATCAGAGCCATAAGGACTTTTTGTGCCTGGGGCAAACAGCATGAAGTGTACCTTTACCTGAAATGGTGACGCATGGGTCAAAGGGGAGGAGAGTGGTCATGGAAGGAGAAGATAGATAGGGATACAACCATTATCCCTATTAGTATTTTCCTATTTTAACAAAAAATTTTTTCTGACTAGGTGCTAAGTTATTGTTTTTATGCTGCTGAAGGACTGAAAGTACTGTCAGCCCCCTCTAAATATAGCATTCTCTAAATCTGGCATCCCAAGGCAGGGATTGGCAAACTACCTATGGCATGTCAGCCAAATTCAGCCCTCCTCCTGTTTTTTGTACAACCCCCAGCTAAGAATGGTTTTTATATTTTTAAGTATTTTTTATATTAAAGTATTTTATACAATAAAGTTTAAATTTAAGTCTAAAATAAAGTCTGAATTTTAAGACAATTTAGACAATAAAAATAATTCAGGCAATGAAATTTAGACAATGAAGTCTAAATTTTAAATGAAAGTATCTTTATACAATAAAGCATTAGTATATTTAGAAATGTAAAATCATTCTTAGCTGGAGGGCTATACCAAAACAGGCAGCAAATGGACCTAGTTTGCTGACCCCTGCCCTAAGGCAAAGCTCCAGTTTCTCTATCCTAGTTAGAGCTTTGTATAAAAAGATTCTCCCCTGCCACCCTCACTTCCCATAAGGAAATGTCTGTTACCCATAGAAATATTCTGTATTTCTTTAAAAACAAATATAATATATGATGTTGGTCTCCATTGTGCTTAGCCTGTAAGCCTTTATCCTCCCAGCTCCTAGCCCTTGAGAACATTCCATTTGCCTTCCTTCCAAAATAGAATTACTTCCTTGAGGGGCACCAAGCATTTCAGTGATTGCATGGAATTGATCTTATGCTAGCTAACACTGATGCAGCCCCTGCTCTGTGCCGGGCACTGACCTAAGCACTTTCCAGTTATTATCTCACTTGATCCTCACAACAGTCCTGGGAGGGAGGTGCTATCATCATTATCCCCATTTTACAGATGGAGAAACTGAGGCAGACATGGGATTAAGTGATTTCCCCAGGGTCACACAGCCAGTCAGTGTCTGAGGCCAAATTTAAACTCAGTCTTCCTGACTCCAGCCTCAAGGCCCTATTCACTGCACCACTTAAGTCAGGTCCTTTAAAATCAGAATTTTCAGTGTGCTTTTGTTTGGGGTTGACCAACCCTGACATGGTTACAGTCATGGCACTTGTGTTAGGGAGGCATTGTTTGATTACTTAGGTGCTTGGGGGAATATAAAAACCTGGAGAGCCATTGTTCTCTCTAAGTATTTGCCTGTAGGAAAGATGACAACCTGACTGTGCATTCAAATCTCAATTCTGTGTAACCTTGGCCAAGTCAGCCACCTTGGGGCTTCAATCTCCTTATCTTCAAAGAAGGAGGGTTGGATTACATTCCCATTAAGGGCTCTTATTGCTTGTCCTTCGTTCTTGAAGAGGCCCATGACATCAGGGAGGTGACACCATGACATGCAGGTGAATAGGATTTAAGTGAGGCAGGGCTGTGCAAGGTCACCAGCCTCACTTTCTCCTCTGGAGCCACCTGAGTCCAGTGGCCAGATGTAGATCAGGACAACTGGAGATGACCCAGAATGCAGTGGGAGACCTTGGCCTTTTCAAGTCTCAGGTTGACTGAGGTCACACCTATTCTGTTACTAAGGCTTAATAAGAAATCCCTGTAGATCTGACCCTGTGATAATAGATTACGATAGAAGCCTGATCATCTTACCTCCTTTCCTTGGTTAGCACTGGAAATAACCTTTGGAACAAATTTGTGGGAAAACAAAAAAAAATTGATCTTTGGGGACTACCTTTCTGTGGCTGGAATTCTCAGGCCGGCGGGTAAGACCCCATCATTTTATTATACAGTAAGTACTCTCTGGCCACGTGTCCACATTCTTTGATAGCTTTCTTCATTTATTGTCACATTCAGCTACTGGAGGGACCCCAGCTAAAAGGTTTTTCTTCTATATTTGCCACATATAAAGAAAGGAATGGAATGTTGCATGATGTTTGCATGCAGGGGAAGAATTGATGGTCAGGCAGATAAAATGCCAGGCCAATGACAAAGACATTTCATTTGTTATTCAGTTATTTCAATTATGTTCTACTCTTTTATGACCCCATTTGAGATTTTCTTGGCAAAGATACTGTTTGCCATTTCCTTCTCCAGCTCATTTTACAGATGAGGAAACTGAGGCAAAGAAGATTAAATGACTTGCCTAGGGTCACACAGCTAGTGAGTGTCTGAGGCCAGACTTGGACTCAGGAGCAGGTATCTTCCTGACTGCAGGCCCATCTGGCTCTCTACCCACTGTGCAACCTAGATGTCCAAGCATTTTTTCATATTATAAACTTGGTGGCAGCAGATATTTTATGAACCATCTAGTTCAGTGTCTTCAATTTAAAAGCGAGGAAACTGAGACCTAGAGAAAGGAAGTGACTGGCCCTTGGCCCTAGGTTACACAGCTAGCAAGACAAAATAGGCAAGATTGGCTCCCAGCTTCTGTGATTCCAAACCCAGATCTTTTTCCATTATATTACATTGTTCATGGGCCTGTCCTGAAAGAAAAAAAAAAGATGTCTCAAGGAAGATCAAAAGGCATCAGGAGTAAAGACAGGATCGAGACAGTAAGAATGCCAAATCCTAATGGACAGGTTCTCCTGCCCATCATGCTTTGCAGCAAGAGAACACCAAGAGTGATGAGGTATCATCAGACAACTGTCCCCAAAGGTTGGCTCTGAGTGCCTGTGATTTGCATTTCCTAGGGGCAGGCTGGGCCGTGGCACACCCCAACCAAAGAACCACTTCCTGTGCTTCAGGCCTGCAGGATGAGTCAGGCCAGCATCCATCATTCCTAGGACGTGTCACAGCCAAACCAGCTTCCTGCAGGGGGTGTTTCCCTCCACTGCATCTTGCAAAATGGTGCCCCAAAGCCGTAACTCAGCTCCTCAGTCACTGCAGGTCTGTCCATTAGCCCAAAGAGGGCATTGACATACAAAGGATAAATCACATCTATAGGGCAGAGGTTTAGTTTTTTTAGGAAGAAGTCCAGGATGCGTAGTTTCCATCTACCATTCTCTAAGCACTACCCACCATTCTTGCCAATTTCCTTGCCCTCTGATGAGATTGACCTTTGAAAAAGGGAAAGGAAGCCCAGTCTAGACTACTTGTCATCTCAGATGAGCTCTCCTGCCTTTTTTCTTTCTATAATTTTCTATGGGCACTTTTCTTTAAGAGGTTTTTATTGCCTGGGCCTTAAATATTTCTAGATTTGCTTTCTGCTCCTCAATCCAACATAGTGCCCTGTTGGAGACAGTAAACTTGGGCTCCAGTATTAATGTAGAGGGCAGACCTACCTATTATATATGGAGGCAATCTGAAAGGGGAAGGCATTAGTAGCTGGGGAGACCAGGAAAGGCCTCCTGAGAATGGTAGGATGAGTTGTTTCTGGGAGGAAGCCAAACAAAATAGCAGAGGGGAGAGACAGAAGTGTGAACAAGTAAGGTCAGCAGGAACTTTCTTGACCATCCCTAAAATTCTCAGGGTATTTTTTATAGGAATCAAGGTTGAGAAAATCCAAGCCTAAGATGGGGCACAGGGCTTTATTAATGAGAGGATTAGATGATCTCAGACCTACTTTGTTACTTGATAATCCAAAAGAAGTTTTTCCCAATCTCTTTAAAGAGGCCCAGATCTGAGATCCTGTTCTAATGTCCTAAAGATTGATTGAAGAGATCAATCAGCATTAAGTGTCTGTTATGGGATAGGCACTGTGCTAGGTCCTGATAGGATGACAGAAAGGATGAGACCCCCTTCCCCTGCCCCAACTCTTCCTTTAACTGTTGAGCAGCTCAGAATTCAATCAGGAAGGAAAACAAAGTCCTATCATATTAAGGAGGAAGCAGGGCAGCTACGTGGTGCAATGGACAAAGCACGTCCCTGGAGTCAGGAGGACCTGAGTTTAAATCTGGCGTCAAACACTTGACATTTACTAGCTGTGTGACCCTGGGCAAGTCACCTAACCCCAATTGCCTAGGGTCAGGGAAGGACAGAAGAAGGAAGGAAAGAAATAAGCATTTCTTAAGTGCCTACTATGTACCAGACACTGTGCTAAGCCCTTTACAAATACCATCTCATTTAATCCTCAAGAGAGGATTCTGGAGCTGGATTTGTACCCAGGTGGCTACTGCATTCTACCAAAGTTGGCTCTGATAGAGCAGACACCATAGTGGCTCTCTATGATTGGTGAATCTGATGATTCTGTATGGGCTTCAGTGATACCTGAAGAGCTAAAATGAAGTTGGGCTTCTAATCTTGGATCCTTAAGTTTTTTTTTTTCTTCTGATCCACACTGGAAAATAGGAAATTAGCTCCAGTGGAAAGTCCTCTAGGGACTTGCATGCAGGAAGTATTCAGTAAAGCAGTCTCCTGCTTCTCTGCCAAGGGGAGATATTGGTTTCATAATCGTTTCTCCAGGCCCAAGATTGTTCCTGAGAACTGGGTTTCTTTTTGGTCCTTTTGTATCAGGTTGACATTTTCAATTGCATTAGTCTAGTCATTATTGTATCTCTTTCTTCTAGTTCTTCTTGCTTTACTCTTTATCAGTTCATGTACATCTTCTCATTGTTCTCTGAAATCCCTATTTCCATCATTTCTTACTGCACAACTCTATTCCATTACATTAATATACCGCAGTTTATTTTGCCCACCTTCAATCAATAATAATAATAACTGGCATGTATAATAATCTCTATTATATGATAATAATTGTTGGGCAGCTAAGTGGTGTGGTGGATAGGACCCAGGAACTTGAAATCAGGGAGACCTAAATTCAAATCCTTCCTCAGACTTACTCAGTTGCATGACCCTGAGCATGTCACTGAACCTCTCTGTGCCTCACTTTCCTCATCTGTAAATGGAGGAAAATAAGCACCTATATGTACCATACAAGTTGTTCGAGGATCAATTGAGTTAACATGTGTAAAGAGCTTTGCAAACCCTAAAACTTATATAAAGACTATCTATTATTATTTATTTAGGACATTAAGTTTTACAAAAAGCTATATGGTCACTAGGTGGCACAGCAGAGAGAGTGCTGGCTCCTGTCCCCAAGAAGTCTACAGTCTAGACAAGACTGACACATATCAGAGGCTTAATGAACAGTACCAGACTGCTTGAATGCAGGCTGAATGGTACGATCCAGAAGACAGGGTGTCCCCAAAGTCTTAGTGCGGTTTTAAGCTTCATTAAGACTTTGGGGACACCTAACATTAATGGGTATCATCTAAAGGAGATGGAGAAGCATGTGCGGTGCAGTGAAGAAAACACTGGATTTGGACATGGGAGAACCCCAGCAATGCTGCTTGCTGCTGGGGGGACAGGGCAAGCTAGTTCACTTCCCTGAACTTCAATTCTTCATCTATAAAATGAGAAGTTTTATAGTAGGTGAGCTTGAAAGGTCCCTTCCAGCCCTAAATCTGTGACTCTGGGCAAGACTTCCCAATATAAAAAGCAAACAGTAAAAAATAAAAACGTTATTGGAACCTATATATGACCATATGCTAGCAGAACTGAGAATTTGAAGGACATAGATGGATACCTACAAAATACCCAAAATGAAAAAGATGAAAGGGGTCTTTTTAAGAGAAAGTCTCAATGATCTTTGAAATGATCTTCATTTAAAATACTTGAAGCTAGGTAACATCCCCTTTTTATTGGAGAGGAAATTGAGGCTCAAAGGTTGACATCCAATATAACAGAGGTAGGATCTAAGCTAGTATTGGAAACCAAGTGTTCCTTACTCTAAAGCCAGGTCTCTACCCACTGTACTGCTATGGACAAGTTACCACATTAGACACCTCTGGATTACCTGCATCTCCTGACAACTTTTCTTTCCCCTCAAATTCTAATCTCTTCAGAACCTAAGCACTGAATAATTATGAGGTTCCTAGAGTAGCTCATTGCAAGGAAGCCTCATCTTCATTCTCTGTTCACTTCCAGGGACCTGACATGTCATGGCAGGTCATTCAAATTATAATTGGCTCCCATTGTCAGTTCTACAAGCTGGCTCTCTCTCTCTCTCTCTCTCTCTCTCTCTCTCTCTCTCTCTCCCTCCCTCCCTCCCTCCCTCTTCATCTCTCTCTCTCTCTCTCTCTCTCTCTCTCTCTCCCTCCCTCCCTCTCCATCTCTCTCTCTCTCTCTCTCTCTCTCTCTCTCTCTCTCCCCCTCCCTCTCCCTCTCTCTCTCCTTCCTCTCTTTCCTTTCCTCCCTCTCTTTTTCTCTTCTCTTTCCTTTTTCTTCCTCTTCTTTCTCTCCTTTTTTCTTGCTATTTCCATTCTTCCTTTATTCTTTTCATCCTTCTCCCCTTTGCTCCTTTAGTTTCCACCCTTCCTTTCTTCTTTCTTTCCTCTCTCACTCCATCCTTCTTTTCCTCTCTCTCTCCCCCCTCTCTCCCCCCTCCCTCTCTTTTTCTCTCTCCTATTTCTCTCTCTCTCTCTCTCTCTCTCTCTCTCTCTCTCTCTCTCTCATTCCCTCCCTCCCTCTCTCTCCTTCTCCTTTTCCCTCTCCCCCTCCCTCCTTCCCTTTTCTTTCTCTCCTCTCTTTCTCAACTGAGTGACTTTCAGAAAGGTGAAAAAAATCTCACTTGCCTCTAAAATCTCAAAAGAAATCATTTCCACTCCAGCCTTTCTGCCCCCAGAGTCCCAGCAATCTGTGTGAGTGAGGCGAAAGTCCATTAGTGCAAAAGCCTGCTGGAAGGAGCCTTTCCACATAGATGAACAATTACTATGTCAAATTCCTTGCAGTCCACAGGACTCCGAGGAGACATGGAAGTGTAGGAGAAAAATAAAGTGTGCAAAAACACTTTGTAACCATTGTATCTATAGTTAGTAACTAGCAACTTAGAAACTAAGGCAGTTAAAGGGTCTCACCCACTGCTAAAACATTCTCAAACAGAGAAACTCAGGGAAATGGGAAAGTATGGACAAGAAACTCAAGCATCAAGGTTCAGAAATCAGCCATCAGTCATACCTGTTAGCATTGAATAAAACTTTACTTTCCTTGTGCAGTAGATGAGCACATTTTTCATTTTCAATTAAACATCTATTTTCTCTCCCTACCATTTCCCCCCTTGATTGAAAAACAAAACCAAACCAAACCTTCATAACAGACATGCACAGTTAAGAAAAACAAATTTCTTCATTGGCTGTACCCCAAAATGTATGTCTCTTTGAATCTATCACCTCTCTGTCAGGAGATGGCTAGCCTGCTTCATCGGGTCCCCTGGAATTGTGGTTGGTTATGACATTGATCAGAGTTCTTAAGTCTTTCAAAGTTTTCTATTTTTACACTATTTTTATAATTGTACAAATTGCTCTCCTGGTTCTGCTTACTTCACCTTGCATCAGTTCATACAAGTCTTCCCAGTTTCTCCCAAACCATCCCCCTCATAATTCCTTATGGTACTATACTTTTCCATTAAATTCATATGCCATAATTTATTCTCTAATTGATAGATATCCTTTTCATTTCCAGCTTTTTGTCATGAGTGGATTTTTCCAATGTTTACCCTCGTGGACTTCCATCTTATCCTCATCATTCCTGGTTTAAGCCTCATTTAGTGGTGGAAATAAAAAATAGAATAATGGGGAAAGCATAGGCCTCTAAGTCAGAAGACCTTAGTTTAGAGGTGAGACTCTGATATTAGCTAGCAGCATCACTGTGAATAATGAAAGTCAATAAATATTTGTTAAGCACGTATTACATGCAAGGCACTGTTACATGCTGAGGATTAAAGACCAAACAGTTCCTTTCCTTGAAGAGCTTTTATTCCACCAATGAGAGCTGCAACATAGAGGGAGAGAGCTAGGTGAGGAATGAGGTGACCTGAGTTGGCTTGAATGAAACTAGGGTTTCAAAAAGGCAGAACTGAGGAAGGAATGGATCCCAGATATGGGGAACAGCTAATGCAAAGTAACAGAGGTAAGAAATGGGAATGCACCATTGCAGCAAAGGCGAAAGTAGGCCAGTTCGGTTAGAACATGGATTGCGTGAAAAGGGGCCTATAAAGGGCAGTAACCTGGGAGGTTGGGTGTAGCTGGAAAGTCAAAAATTCTTTGAATGATAAGCTGAGTTTGAGAGATGATGAAGGCCTGAGCCAGGTGGCTATATGAGTGAAAAGGAGGGGCCTAATATGACAAAGGTTGTGGCAAGTCACTTAATTTAATTGGATAAGCATTGGGCTTCTAAGAAACAACCTTTCTGGGACTCAGTATCCCAATCTGTAAAGTTGACAAAATGATCTTCAAGGTTTTCTCCAGTTCTGACATTCTATGATCCTATGACACAAAAGCTCTGTGTTTAGAGAGATTTATTTCTTCTCAAATGAAGTGATATCCCTAGTCTGCCCAACTCCATTATCATGAACAAAGGAGGAGCTTGGAGAAGATGATCCATAAGGTCCTTTCTAGCTCCAAGGCCCATGGTCCTAAGTATTTCCCAGCATATTCCTGAAGCCCTGAATCTCAGGAAGCAGTCAAGGCCCTGGAAATCAGAGACGGAATTATGGATAATGCCTAAGACTGGCTCTCATAGCTCCCAGCTATTACTTATTAGCCTGTATTTCTTCTCCCTAGTCAGTGAGTTGACCATCTGCTTGCCTGTGAATATCTTTGCTTAGTTACCTCCAGACTTTTAGTTTGTTAAATGCACGCTTGTCATTGGCACAATTTTTGTGCTTAATGAATATCATGATGTTGGTGAGCTGGATGTGCATATAAAACCCCAAGGTTTCGATAAAGAGTTTGTACATGTCTGTATGGTCAGGTAAGAGTTTAGCTGTGTGTGTGTGTGTGTGTGTGTGTGTGTGTGTGTGTGTGTGTGTGTGTGGAGAGAGAGAGAGAGAGGATAGAGAGAAGAATGTAAAAATGTGGGCCAAGTGCATAATGACCCAAAGCAGCTGTAACCTAAAAATCATTCCCTACTTTGCATCCCCTTTGAGGCACAGGTTACAAGTCCACGAGGATGATTCACAGGGCACATTTTTGGCCAGGTTTTGTTGAACGAGGCCCTGCTGCCTCTGACTCTGGGATGTCCATTTTGTAGCAGGGCCCCTCAGGAGTGACTGTTTAAACAGGCCTCTAGGTATGTAGGCCTTGTTGAATCCTTGGTCACAGTGAGATGGGCTTGTTGTCATGGTGACCAGAGCCTGGAGACCAGAGGGGCTGAGTTCCCTGCCAGTCTCCTGTGAGGGTGGCTGTTCTGGATGAGCAATACAGGATTTGACCTTCACAGCATGTTCCAAGACTACAGACCACCAAGGGGTGGGTCAAGCCAAGCTATGATTGTGGTCCTTTTTCTGCCTTTAGGGGCCATACCTACCATGAAAAGCTGCTAGCTGAGAGTCCTGTAACTCTTTTTAATAAGAGCTTATTCTTAGCAGGGAGCAGCAGACCAGCCTGACCTCCTTTTAGGGAACTTGAAAGAAAACTTAACCTTAGAGGTGAACTGAGCTTTGTGGTTTGGGCCATAAGCTGGAAATCTGGCACTGTGGCTCCCAACTCTGTTCTACTGGTGACTCATTATGGGGCCTCGGGCTCTAACAGAGGTCACTTTACTCCTCTATGAGTCCTTTTCATCAGCCAGTGCTTATCAAAGGTCTACTGAGGATATGGTGTTCTACTAAAACCCTATAAAAATAAAGTCTACATAGAGCCTGAGCTGCCCGTTCTTTGGGTCAGCCAGAGTTGTGCTCCTCCATCTGGTACTGGCCTTGATAAAGGTGAATTAGAAATGCCCTGAGACCCAGCCAAGCGTGGGTAACCTCCCCAAAGAGAATCAAGAACTCTCTCCTCCATGCCCCACAACTGGGCAGCAAGAATGAAGTGACCCATCCACCTCACAAGATTAAAATGGAACTTTTTTAGATAAAAGAAAACCAAAGGATAGTGCCCCCCAAAAAAGAGGAGTGAAGGCTTCCCAGGGGCTCAAGCAGGCATAAGCAGTGAAATTACTGGAGCTGGCAGGCCCCTGAGCTTTCTTGGATTTCACCTCTGCAGGCAGTACAGCTCTGGATTCTGCCCATTTCAAGCTTCTCCATTTAAAGGCATCCATTTCTAGCAGAGTGAAAGGAGGTAAGCAAGATGTCCCAAGGCAACCCTAAGGGACTATTAAATCTTAGCAATGAAAACTGAAACCTTTGGGAGATCCCTGCCCATCTGCTTCAAGGTAAGGAAAAATGGCGAGGACCATCCACTGTACACCGTTGAAAGGTTGGCAAAATCCTCGGTGTTTGCTTCATTTCCCTCTAGATCTTTCAAAAAGCCTTTCTGCATTTCAGGGGATTCTTTTTCCCAGTTCTTCTTTGATGCTCCTATTTCTTGTCACCCAGGTACTCTCTTAATTAACTAGAGGTGGTTAACCTAAGTTTAACTCAGGCACATAAATCCTCATAGTTTTCCATGCAGTCCCTAAAGAAAGCATGAAGGGGGAGCATGTTATTATGAACTGGATGAGTCTGCTTTTAACTAATTAAATATATTATTCTTTTAAAAAACCATTTGATTTTGTAGGCCTTAAAATTTTGTAGGCCTTTGTAGGCTGTCCTCTGACATGGTGTCTACCATGCACATATCAAAATCATCTGAGATCACATAAATAATGACTAGCCGTGTAACCTTGAGCAAGTTACTTAACCCCAATTGCTTTTAAAAAAAAATAAAATAAAAAAATAAAAATCATCTGAGATTCCTTGTAAGATGGTGCAACAGAGGTAACTTTCTTTGATGACCTTCTAATTATTAACAACAAGCAAGGAATAAAACAGGGAGACTATACTCAACAAAGTTATTTGGCACTATAATGATGGCATGTCCAGCATGAATTCCAAAGGGAGGAAGGAATCCCTACAGATACTGAGGTCTTCCAGATTTTAGTATTTGCGTATAGCATTCAGTGCTTAGCATGGTGCCAGACACAGTAGGCACTAATAAATGCTCATCGATTGATTGACATCATGTTGACATTATATCAAGTCCTATAATGTTGGAGAGCTTCCAAGAAGAAATCTATAATCCCTCAAGAGACTTCAGTCTAACTATTCACACAGGAAGAAACAAGTGGATGAAGAATGCCTATTAGATAATTAACTATGATATCAAGTAAGGGTAGACAACCCATAGAGTTGGTCCAACAGTACATATATTTTGGGTAGACACTACATGGATGATAAGCAGGACCATGAACTGAACAGCAAGAGGAAAGTAGGCTAGCCTTTGGGAAACTGTATAAGAGTGTTTAATGGGCCCTACACTGTTCCCTGAAACCAATGCCCATATTTGAAAAGAAACCAAAAAAACATGTTTCTTCCAGTGATACTGTATGGTTGTAAGTCATAGCAACCCCACAGGCACATGCCATTGCATAGATGTGTCACTAGAAAGAAGGCAGGCTGGTCAGGAGGTGTGAGGAAGGGCTAACTGACAAACAGCCCACATGACCTTCTGGTGGCCATATGATAGCAGCAGTTTTAGAGGAAAGCCCCCATTCCTTGGGTGAGCCTCACATGGAGGATTGATGGGGGACATGGACAAGAGTGGCAGAGGATGAAAGGGCCTGTCCATATCAGTGAGATTACAATCCATCACAGTGATATTCTTTGACTATCATGTAATATAAGGCAAGAACATACCTGAAACTCATGCATGGGCTCTTAATGAATCAGCAGTAGGGTAAAAACATCTTTGATAGAGCATATTAGGGTTGGCATGGAAGAGGAAGGGAAACTATTGTGCTCTTTGTCAAGAAGCCTGGCAAAATCCATTTCTGGTCTTCAGTCAAGCTGTCTATGATGACTGAGTCTGAGACTTTACAGACTAATTTTTTGGGAGTTGATTCAGCCAAAGATAGCTAGACCTAAGGGGAGAATGGGTGCTGAGAATGAATTGTTCTCTCCACACTAATAGACTGGATCACCTAATCTGGTCCAAAGCTCCAAAATGGGATCACAAAATAGGATCACATGACTGAACAACAAAAAAAATCTAGTCCATTCATTTGACATATAAGGAAATTGAGGCAGTAAAGTAGCTTTCCCAAAGTCATACAGCTAGCCCTCTAGAGGATTTGATACTCAAGGCCCCTTTCACTATGCCACCCCAACTCCAAGGACCTTAGACTAAGGACTGGCTGGACAAAGGCATCCAGAACAGAGAAGGCTCACTGAGAGCTATTCAAGTCAATTCAATAAATATTTATTAAGTACGTACCGTGTACAAGGTACTGTGTCAAGCACTGGACATCCAGAGACAAACATGAAAGAGTTCCTGGCCTCAAGGAACTTATATTCTACAAAGGGATGCAACTAAATGCTAGATACTTAGCACAATGCCTGACACATTTTAGGTGCTTAATAAATGCCTGCTGACTGACTTCTATATAGAAAAGTAAATACAAGCTGTTTTTTTTGTTGTTTTTTTTTTGTTTTTTGTTTTTTTAGCAATTGGGGTTAAGTAACTTGCTCAAGGTTACACGGCTAGTCATTATTTATGTGTGGGTGCTCATAATACAAGCTGTTTTGAAGTAGGAGAAAGTACTAACAACTGATGGGAATCAGGAAAGACTTCACAGAGGAGGTAGCGTCTGAGCTGAGCCATAAAAAAAGCTAAGAGGCCAAGGCAAGAAGGGGGATCTGTTCTAGGTATGGGAGAGACTACCTATGAAAAAGCTTGGACATGGGAGGTAGAATCCAGGGAACCAGTTCAGCTGACAAGCCAATTTGGTTGGATCACAAGAAGGCAAAGAAAACAATATGAAATAAGTCTGGAAAGGTATTTTTCTGAGTCAGATGGTAGAAAGCTTAAATACCAACATAAGGTTTTTCTATTTTAGCCTAGAGGCAATATGGAGCCACTGAAGGTTTTTGAGCAAGGGGGTGAGGTAATACAGATCGTGTTGTAGAAATATTAATTTGCTAGCTGTACCGAGAATGGATTTAGGAGAAAGAAGACTGGAGGTAAGGAAACCACTTAGGAAACTATTATAATGGTCTAAGAGAGAGGTGATGAGGGTTTGACTAGTTTTGGTGAGGGTTTTGACTAGTAGCCAAAGGAGTAGAGAGAAGGGGACAGCTGTGAGAGATGTGATTGAGATAAAATTGACAAGATTTGGAAGTGATTGGATATGGGGTGTAAGGAAGATGGAAGAGTGAAGAATGACTAAGGTAATGAACTTCAGGACTGGAATAATTGATGTCTGTATAATGATTTAAACTCATTTGAGCCTTGCAATAACCCTGTGAGGCAGATATTTTAATATTATAATTTTGAAGATGAGAAAACTAAGTCTCAGAGAGGTTAAGTGACTTGCTCATGGTTGTATAAGTATTAAAAGTGAGACTGGAACTTGGGTCTTCCTGACTCTGAGTCCAAACCCTATCTGCTACTCCAGGACTCCTTACAGAGAGTCAGTGCCAGTGTTGGCACCAATATGGCAGTGTCATAAACCACCTTGAATTATGCTATATTCAGTATGTAAGTGATGGGAACAGCTATGGAAATATATGGTAAAGTTTGACAATTCCATTCGGCCCTTCCTATCATCAGAAATACGGAAGTTCAGAGGAGAGGGTGGGTTTAGCGGGAAAGAAAATGAGTATAGTTCTGGATATGTTGAGTGTTGTTTTACAACAGGTGGAGAAGTCCAACAAACAGATGGAGATGGAAGTGTTGAGGAAAGGGATTTGGACTGAATATATAAACTTGGGTATCATCTTAGCATGAACCCATGAAACTTGAGACATTAAGAGAGTTGTATAGAGAGAAAAGTAGAAGGCACAGGACAGAGCTTTGGGGGGCATTGAAACTTAGTGGGATTAATGATGATCTTGCAAAGGAGATCGGGACGAGCAGTGTCATGGAAGCTATGGGGAAAATATCCAGAGTCAAAAGCAATAGAGAGATCAAGCCAGGTGAGAATTCAAAGTTAAGCGTTGCTAGTAACCTTAAAGCAGTTTCAGATCAAGGATAGAGTAGAAAAACAGGAAGTCAGAAAGCAGACAAAGAACCTCCACAGCACCTGGGGCATTTACACTCAAACGTGAGCTCTGCTGCCCACCCCAAGCTACCTCTAGGTTTAAGCACTCTGTGTGTGCATTAACACCCACTCAAGAACCACAGGTCACACATTCCTACCAATAATTTTACTTTTACCAGTGAGCAAGAGGATACATTATTCAAAACAAACAAAAAAAAAACTTAAACAGCATAGCAAAAAAGTGATAGGGAAAAAATTCACCTCATGTACACAGGGGAGCACACTCCCATATAACAAGTAGTGGATATAACACATGTGGAGAAAAGGTGTGACCAGGAACATCCATGGAGGGTATACGTGGGACTAGGGAAAATGGGTGGCCAAGTGGCAGGATCTCATGTAGCCAGGGCACATGTGTGGGGGGATACATGTGGCCTCAAGTGTTTGGGAGAAGTTAAGGCAGACAGAAACATGGAAGAATAGAAGGTTAGGATCAGAAAAAGGAATTTTAGGGTCATAGAGAGAGCACACTTATGGCTGATGGTGAGACCTACGATGCGACCATCTTTGTGGGATTGAGGTTTATCACCTAAAATGGACTTTGTTCCTCTTCTCTTTATGTATAATTGCTCAACTCATCTATATTTTGTATTGAAATAGAGAAGAGGGCAATAACCATGAGTGAGTGCCCATAGCCCCTGGGGACTGACTGCAAAGCTGAATCAAGATTTTTTTTTTTTGCTTTTTGGAGGGAGGAAGGCAGGGAAATTGGGGTCAAGTGACTTGGCCAAGGTCACACGGCTAGTAAGTGTTAAGTCTCTGAGGTCGGATTTGAACTCAGGTCCTCCTGACTCCAGGGCCGGTGCTCTATTCCCTGTGCCACCCAGCTGCCCCGAATCAAGGTTCTTCAGTAAATGTTTTCTAAATGAGAAGGTTGAACTATATGAGCCCTGAGGCCCCTTCTAGCTCTAAATCTAGGAAATATTCAATTATCTGTTGCACTGATGCTTCATACTCTTTAGGCCCCTTCCTTAGCCCCTCATGTCTCATTGACAGAGCCTGACTAATAGCAAAATAACTACAACGTGGATGATCACCTCAGGCCCTGGAAGCCAGTGGACTTCTAGCTCAGACTTGCACAACCTGGAAGTAGGTAGGGTCCAAAATCAAAATAGGCTAAATTTGAAGGGAATAGAGCGCCGGCCCTGGAATCAGGAGGACCTGAGTTCAAATCCGACCTCAGAGACTTAACACTTACTAGCCGTGTGACCTTGGCCAAGTCACTTGACCCCAATTTCCCTGCCTTCCCCCTCCAAAAAGCAAAAAAAAAAAAAAAAAAAGGCTAAACTTCTGTGGGCTGCAGATATGTTTTTAGTGACTCACTTTCCAAGAGAACCTAGACATCATCAATTTCTCCCTTTTCCTGCTCATTTTACATATGAGGAGACAGACACAAAGTGATTTGCCCCAGGTTACACTTGGTGGTAAACAACGGAAGAGAGATTTCAGCCCAGGTCCTCTGCTTCCAGTGCAAGCTTTGTTATTTCCAGTACACCATAATATCATGCTCCAGATGGAATCAGACTCCATTAATTTATTTAATGTTTAAATTATTTCTCAAACCCCCTTTTTCTTATTAGGACATAATCCAGAAACTACAATCAGCAAACATTTCTCTATGAAGTCACCTTCAGTATAACACTTCCCAGCAGCAGCAATTTCTTTAGAAATCTGAAAATAACCTTAGTAGCTGCCTCGTTTTCTGAGTTCACTTTCTTGAAAAACCATTGTTCCCCACAGAGTTTTCAACAATTTGGGTGCTTTAATTTATTTTTCATTGGTGTCCAATTTGCTTAAGTCGGGATGTTTTGATTCAAAATGGCGAGGAAGATTGTATTCCTTCGGAACAGCTATTCTCAGCAAACAAGGCATAATATCTTATCTCTCATGTAAGCAGACAAGTATCTATTTGTCCAGTCTGGATTAATCTCTCTGTGTTCTGAGTCAATCTTCCATTTCTTTTTATCCCCCATTTTATAAAGTCACCCCCAAAACTTTAATAAAACAAAAAAAATCTCCACAGCAACTGCTCACATACAAAGAAATACTGAACTGAGTGCCTGACCTCGGAGAGAGCACCAGACACTCCTGTAATGTGGAAGACAGCAGCACAGAGAGGGAGAGGGAGAAGCCCTGGCATTGTTGTCGCTCATCCCATAGTGGAGGCCAGCTGTGTTGGTGAGCGGTTGTATTCACTTTGTTCCTGTTCAACAGCAGTAATGATTGAAAGCACAGCAAAAAGATACAACTCTCCGTCCTCTCAGACTAGAGACAGACTGATGATGGTTGCCTCAGGTCACGTGACAAACAGGAGAGCAACCCACCCACCATGTTACATGACAGCACAATAGTGACTAGTGGAAGGAGGGTGAAGTGGGTCCCAAACAAAGCCCTCATTACATCTTTATTTTCTTTTACAGCCTCTACATTTTTCTCAGGCCACCTAAAATCTTCTGGCAGACTGCAAGTGGCCCACTGGCTATATGTTGTGCAGGCCCTATATGTTCTAACTCAATTATAGGCATGCTAAGGAGTCTGGGAAGTTTAACCCAAGACAAGGTCACTCATATTAAAAAGGAAAAATTCAAGGGCAGCTCTGAATGTCAAGAGACATTCAGAAAACTGAATCAGGGATCTTTATCATTTACCACAGGATTTAGAACTAGAAGAAAAGTTGGACATCATCAATTTCTCCCTCTTCCTCCCTCATCCTACATATGAGGAAACAGGACACAAAGTGATTTGCCCCAGCTGGTAAACAACAGAAGAGAGACTTCAGCCCAGGTCCTCTGCTTCCAATACAGCATTATTCTTTCCATCACACCATATTATCATGCTTCAATGAATCAGACTCCATTAATTTCTAAATTTCTTCTAAATCTGAGATTTCTTGATTCCTCACAGATTGGTCTACCTCTGCTTTGAACTTGTGGGACCACCTAAAACCTGCCCTTTAGATAATTTCCGCTTGGTGATGCTCCTTGTATATGAAATGTGTTTCCTTTTTTTAATGACATTTTTTTTTTTTTGCTTTTTTGGAGGGCAATTGGGGGTAAGTAACTTGCCCAAAGTCACACGGCTAGGTTTCTGTTTGTGTGTCTGAGGATGGATCCGAACTCAGGTCCTTCTGACTCCGACGCTCTACTCACTGTGCTACTAGCCCCCCCTTTTAAAGACATGTTAACACAGATCCTACATGCTTCCCAAGAAAGCCAACCGGGATTCTGAAACTCAGTGCTGGTGTTGGCACCAATATGGCAGTGGCATGAACCACATTGAATTATGCCATATTCTGCATGTAAGGGATGGGAGTAGCTGTGGAAATGTATGGCAGAGGTTGACAATTCCATTCTGCACCTCCTAAGTTATACTCCCAAATCCCTAGTGTTCCCAAGTTATACTCCAAGTTAATTTGCACAACCTTGGCACTAGTTTCCAAAGGCTTATGGAAATTGAAAAAAATTTCATCACCCCAAACTAAACATTTAGTAGGCCTGGGGGAGTTCTCAGTGAGAGAGAGAATGGTAGTTGAAAGACTTTGAGAAAGAGACCTGAAAGGACTGTTTGCTATGCTGCCTAGGTGTGGCCACGGGTCCGACTAACAAAAGAGCTGAAATCTCCCATAGGACTGGGAAGTCTCATGAAAGAGGTCTACATATTCTCTTTGAGGAAGAAGACCCAGCAGCCAAAGATCATTCCAGCAGATGGCAGCATCTCAGAGGAGAAGTTCAATAGCAGATAGTCCGCAGAAGAGCATCAGGCTTCAGCTTTGGGGGCAGAATGGAGGATTACTGAGTCACTGTAGGCTAAGTCAAAGAAGACATGAAGAAGTTCCAGCTGGGATGCAAACATAGACATTTAAGTTGTCTGAGTCTCATTCTTTCTTTTTTTTATATTATTTTTTTTGTTTACATCTTACATTTCCACAAGATTTTGAGTTACAAATTTTCTCCCCACTTCCCCCCTACCCCAGAACAGCCATCCCACTGAATATTCCCCTCCCCCAATCTGCTCTCTCCCATATCTTCCCCCATCTCCCCTCCGACTTTCCAGTAGGGCAAGGTGGATCTCTATGCCCCAGTGCCTGTATATCTTATTTCCCAGTTACATGTAAAATACTGCTACTATATGTATATATATATATATATATATATATATATATATATATTATATATATATGTGTGTGTGTGTGTGTGTGTGTGTGTGTGTGTGTGTGTGTGTGTGTGTATATACATATAGATATATAATTTTTTTTAAACATTTGATTTTAAAACTTTGAATTCCAGATTCTTTCCCTTCTTTCCTTGTCACCCACCCTTACTGGGAAGATAAGCAATTCAAAATAGGTTGTACATGTGTAGCTATGCAAAACATTTCCATAGTGGATATATTGTGAAACACTGACTATATTTCCCTTCCTCCTATCCCACCTCCCACTTGTTCTATTCTCTACTTTGATCCTGTCCTTTTTCACAAGTGGGTGCTTCCAACTCCCCTGCCCCAGCCTGCCCTCCCTTCCATCATCCCCCCTCTCACCCCCTTCCCCCCTACTCTCCTGTAGGGTGAGATACCCTATTTAGTGTGTATGTCATTCACTCCCTGAGCCAAATTCAATGAGAATAAGATTGTGAGTATCATTCTTTCTACCACTGGCAACATAGGAGTCTCTGGGAAATTACCCCCCTTTTGTCTATTTGGAACTTTTCCTTGTTATTTACTTTGCTATCATCTTTAATTGCTTTTTACTATGAATTGATGTGCCATCTGGCTTGGCATGCTATAAGGAGAGATACATCAATAGGTGCTCAAAGCTATGGTTTTAAACAGACCGCAACCGTTCCATGAACCTGGGAATAACTGAGCAGAGGCCATGCCAAGAAGGTCCTGGGCAGTATACCTGCCACCAATAGGGCCTTACACATATTATTAGCTTTGTAATATTTAGAACACTGTTCAGGCAAAAATGCCTTCATAATATGGGAAATGATTCACTAGAATATACAGAAGAAAACATTAGTAAAGTTGACCAGATAGAAACTCTACCAGGAGTTGAACTTTGCTTGGTGAGATGGTGTTAAAAGGGACATTTGAGAGTCATGATGTGTGACAGAGACCACGGTGTTTGTCAGTGTGTCTGATGTGTCGTTTAGCTGACTTTTAGAAATGTGAAAATGGAGGCTGAGTTTGAAGTTCTATATGAAAGCTTAGAAATAACTTCATAACTCAGTCTGCTGAGCTGACTACTGGGGTGCTCACTGCTGAAGTGTGTAGCTTCTGTCAACACACTGCTGATGCTTTTTATCCTGTAATTACACACACACACACACACACACACACACACACACACACACACACACACACACACACACCTCCAGCCCCACACAGCTCCTATGGCCTGCTGAACACACAAGTGGCATATGGTAGAGTTGTTTAGCCTTTTGCTGCTGGGAAGGTTCAACTAATTTAGGAATAGAGCTAGGTGCCTGATGCCTGGGAAGTCTCAATTTACACCCACCCAGATTCCTGCAGAGCAGGTTGTAGTTTCCAAACCAGCTCATGTGTATGGTGGGTATTTTGTTTTGTTTTGTTTTTTTACAACCAAGTCTTTACAGACACAAACCTTGACTGATGTAAGGTCCTATTTAAATAAGTCTAAGTGGAATTCTTGACTTCTACAAGTATTATAAGCCAATATATTGCTAAAAAGAAGACTCCTTAAACAAAGGGTCAACATATGCATGGGTACATATATGCATGTACTAGGTAGGTAGAACCTTGGTCTTCTTTCTTTCTTTCATTCTTTCTTTCTTTCTTTCTTTTTCTTTCTTCCTTTCTTCTTCCTTCTTTCCTTCCTACCTATCTTCTTTCCTTCCTTCTTCTTACTCTCC
>WOXC01007080.1:142500-180554 GCA_011680675.1 Gymnobelideus leadbeateri
CCTTTTTCCTTCCCTTCCACCTTCCCTTTCTCTCCTTTCCCCTTTCCCCTGTTCCTCTCCCTTTTCCTTTTCCCCTCCTTCCCCTCCCCTTCTCTTCCATTCCTCCTTCTCCTTTCCCTTCACCCCCCCTTCCCTTTCTTTCCCTACCCTTCCCCCTCCCCTCCTTCTCCTCTACCCCTTAGCTTCTTCCCTTCTCCCCCCCTTCCCTTCCCTTTCCAATACCCTTTCCCCTGCCCCTCCCCCTTTCCCTGCTCTCCCTTTTCCCCTTTCTCCCCTTCCCTTCTTCTCCCTCTCCCCTCTCATTTATAAGTATCCCAAATCTCCACCCCACCTGAACTATGTGATGTGCCCTAGGTTTCTACTTACCCTACACCAGAGATTTTGATGGAGGAGCCTTTGTCCCATTAAGCACAATGCCTATATCCACCTTAGAAAAAAATTTGGTATAGCTAAATGAGCCCTAGATTTGGGTTCAACAGACCTGGCCTCTGTCATTTAATACCTGTGTGATCCTTAGAAGATCTCTAAAGTTCCTTCTCATTTTATTGTTTTTATTACATTTAATTTCTTTCCAATTAAGCATTTGTTTTCTTTCTCTCCCACCTCCATTCTTCTACTAAAAATAAATAAAAGAAAAAGAAAAAACCCTCTAAAATTCCTTCTAGCTCTAAATCTCTGGTCCAGGAAACATCTCAGGAGCTTCATTGGGGTCTCCAAAACCCTTGAATGGCAGCAGCTGGAAATGAGACTGGGTCAGTTCTTCTCAGACTTCATTTACATTTGTGGGGAACCAAGATTAGAACGTCTTTCACAGGGCTAGCCTTTTGGACACCCAACCCTCCCTCAAACCCCCACCCAAACCTCTTTCAAACTCCACTTTGGGGTCAAATACCATGATTCTCATGAATCTGTGTCCTTCTGGAACCCTCCCTTGACTTGACAGAAGGTGACTTGGGCCTCGTTCAATCTGATGGATACACTTTTCCATTCACATAATCATAAGAGTATCAGTGTTATAAAGAAACTGAAGGTTATCTAGTCCAAATCATACCTAGCCAAGAGGAATACTTCCCTCTATACCATACCTGATAGTCAGTTGGATTCTACTTGAAGATTTCTTGTAATGAGGAAGAGAAGGGGATAAGAATTTATTAAGCACCTACTATTTGCTTGTCACTGTGTTTATAAATATTATCTCATTTGATCCTCACAGCAACCCAGGGAGGGAGGCACTCTACTTGGACATTTCTTGTGGTAAAAAAGAGAAGGGAATAAACATTTATTAAGCAACTACTATTTGTCAGTCACACATATTATCTCACTTGATTCTCATAACATCCCTGGGAGATAGGTGTTTTTATTATCCCCATTGAACAGTGGAGGAAACTATAATAGGAAACTGAGGCATTCAGAGGTTATGTGACTTGCCTAGGGTCACACAGCTAGTAAGTGTTTGAGGCTGCATCTGAACTCATGAGGATGAATCTTCCTGATTCCAAGCCCAATGCTTTATCCACCCGCCACCTAGCTGCCCCCCTGTATTACCTGGGGGAAGTCAATTTATCTCTGTGGGCCTCAGTTTCTTCATCTGAGAAATGGTTAGCCCAAATGGCTTCTAAGTTCTTTTCCACCTTTAAATAGTTGATTCTATACCACACGGACAGTACTGGGAGCTATAAGTTGGAGATACAGGAGAGGAAGCACTCCCAGCTCTTGGGGGCCTCAAGCAGGATCAGATTGACAAGACAATTATGGGTATCAGATAAAGGAACTAAATGTGCTTTCCACGTATAAACATAATCGTCAGAGCCTTGTGCTTAGCAATGGGTATCGAATTAAATTATGTAGTGCTGAGTTGTGGGCGGCAGGTCCAGAGAGGGATGATCAGGATACTGCAGGGCTTTCTGAACTGAGAGTGTTAACTCCAGATAAAACAATGGGGCCCATGAAAGCTGCCCTAGGGTGTTGGAAGGGCTTGTCACCTGGAGAAGGAAGAATTTTTTTTTTTTTTTTTTGCTTTTTGGAGAGCAATTGGGGTTAAGTGACTTGCTGTAATGGAAATGCAGATTTGAAGATCTTCCCTGCCCCTAGGCCGTTTGATTAGCTTAAGAGACTTTGATTGACTTAAGTGACTCTGAGAACCTTCCTTGATTTGAAAATATACTCTGCCTGCTAATAGGCTGAATGTGTTCACATGGAGCCTGTGGTAGGAGGCTTGGTTTACAGGAATGACCACACCTTGATGCTGTGTGATTGGGCAGTGGATCAAAAGGGTGGTTACATTCTCTGAGCCAGGAGAAGGCTATATAATCCCTGATTTGAGCCTTTGCTTTGGGGCTCACTTTGAAAAGTGTTGTGTGATTTGACCAGATGAGACTCTGGGAAGCCGTTGTTGAGAGCCCCCCGGCTTTGAAAACCCAGATGTTGATGCTTCCCTCTCTGGTAACTGTGATTTGGCATTGATGCATGTAATGTTGGGACAGTTTGGAAGCCTGTCTGTTTGATCTGTAAGTTCTGTAACTCTGAAGTTTGGGGTGCTGACCTTTTCCCCCTGAACTAGGTAATGTATGTTTGTTTGATTAAAGTAAGCTTGTTAACCCATTTTGAGTTGCTTTCCTTTTGAATAGCAGATCTAAGAACCTGTGTTGGCAGCTACCCTGGGGATATTGGGGTGCTTGCCGCTACACTTGCCCAAGGTCACACAGCTATTAAGTGTTAAGTGTCTGAGGCTGGATTTGAACTCAGGTCCTCCTGACTCCAGACTCAGTGCTCTATCCGTCATGCCTAGCAAGCTGGAATGAGGAAGACCTGAGTTCAAATCCAACCTTGGATACTCACTAGCTGTGTGATGTGCGGCAAGTCACTTAACCTCAGTTTCCTCATTTGTAAAATGGAGTTAATTACCAAAAAGAAAGAAAAAAACAAAACCAAAACCAGAACAAACCATTCAGTTTTAAAGGGCAGCTAGGTGGTACAGTGAAAAGAGCACTAGCCTGGGAGTCAGAAGGACCTGGATTCAAATCCGACCTCAGACACTTGACACACTTACTAGCTGTGTGACCTTGGGCAAGTCACTTAACCCAAATTGCCTTGCCTTCCCCCCTCCTGGAACTGTTGCAACAATCAAACAAGAAAATTGTGAAGTGCTTACCACAATGCCTGGAACATAGTATGCATTATGTAGAATGTCAGCTATTAATATCATCATCATAACTTCAGGGTCTGCAGGTATGGAACACATGTTCCTGCAAATATGGGAAATGACCTGACTGGGGGAATCAAGAGCTCTGGGTTCAAGTCAGCTCTACCAACCGTGTGTCACACTTGGGCAATAAGATCTTACATTTATCTGTCACTTTAATATTTGCAAAGCACTTTCCATGCATTCCTTTTTTTTGAAGCTCACCATGGCCTGGTGAGGTAACTGCTACTAGCACCTGTGTTCCCATTTTATGGATAAGGAAAGTGAAGGTCAGAGAGGTCAAGTGATTTGCCCCAAGTTAGTTTGGAGGCAGAATCCAAACTCAGGCCTTTCTGGCCCCAGGCCCAGAACGTGGTCTGCCATGTCATGCTGTCTCTCAAGTCACTTTTCCTATTACCTCAATTCTAAAATAAAAGACTTAAATGATCTCTAAGAGTCTTTCTTTCTTTTTTTTTTTAACTTTTTTTTTGCTTTTTGGAGGGGGGGAAGGCAGGGTTAAGTGACTTGCTCAAGGTCACACAGCTAGTAAGTGCTAAGTGTCTGAGGCTGGATTTGAACTCAGGTCCTTCCAATGCCAGGACTGGCGCTCTATTCACTGCACCACCTAGCCAGCCCACTAAGATCCATTCTGGTTCTAAACTCACAATCCCTTATGTACCTTCTCCCGCTTAATTCCTGGTCTGTCATGTGTTGTAGTCAGCTCACTCCCACCATCCCTTCTCTGTAGCTCTTTGGGTGCTGTTTAATATCAGTCCTTGGGAGATGATGCTATTCTGTGACAGCCTTGGAACATCAACAGAGAGGATTACCTTCAACACTTGACTCATACATTTTTCAGTCAGTCAACACCATATGTTGGACCATCACCATGGAGAATGTTGAGGGAATTTTATAGAGGAAATAGACAGCATGAGCACTCCTTTTAATTTTCTAAAACCAAATTAATGAACAAGGTTTAAAAAAACCAAAGCACCAATGTTGCACCAGGTGGAATGAAAATCACTTGGATTATTGGCTCCAGGAGCCAGCAAAAATGAAAAATAATTAGACAAACCAGTGGAAGATTTTAGGTACATTAAAAAAAAAAAACTTAGAAGCAAATATAGCTAATATACTAGCCAATAACAAACATATAGAGGCAAAGAGTAAACTCGCTCCCAAATCATTTTGGATTCATACCTTTTTTGTTTTTCCTTAAAGCTTCAAAATCTAGGATTTTATGACCACATTTTATTCCCTGTGGAAAGGGCTTTAGATTTGAACTCAGAGGACTTGAGCTCTACTTTTGTGACCCTAAGTGACCTCTCTGGGCCTCATTTTACTCCTCCAATGATAGCTCACATTTATATCATGCTTTTTCTTTTTTTGTGCTTTTTGGAGGGGGGGAAGGTAGGGCAATTGGGGTTAAGTGACTTGCCCAAGGTCACACAGCTATAGTTTTTGTGTTAAGTGTCTGAGGCTGGATTTGAACTCAGGTCCTGATTCCAGGGCCGGTGCTCTATTCACTGTGCTACCTAGCCACCCCATATCATACTTTAAGGTTTTCAAAGCACTTTACAAATGTTTTCTCATTAGATTCTCACAATCACACAACGATACATCTATTATTATTATTTCCATTTTATAGATGAGGAAAACCAGTAGTCAAAAAGTTATATGATTTGCCCAGCTAGTAAGTGTTGAAGATGGGATTCAAACCAAAGGTTTCCTTCCTCCAAGACCAACATGTTATAAACTGCATCAAACTGCCTCTCTGTAGAGATATCTCCAAGGTCCCTTCCAACCATACAGCCTCCAACCCCATGATCACTCAATATATACTGATATATCACTCAATATATACAGGATATGGGGTCGGAGAGAGTTAACAATGAAAGATCATGTCTGTTAAGTATATTGAGTTTAAATGAGCTCCTGAGACTGAAACACAGTTAAAGGTTTTGTATCCATAAGATTAAAGATGATGCTTCTGAGATTTTTAGGAACAGATGAGAAATCTGTAACTTTCACTAACTGATCCTTCCTCAAGTCCCTGTCAGACCCCTGTTAAGGTCTCACTTTATAAGGATTTTCTCTCACACAGAGGACTTGCTGTTGCCTTAATCCTTTGGTTTCTTATTCTGGGTTCCGTGCGTTGGTCATTTTAGCTCAGGTGTAAAGAGATGTGTAAACAGAGGCAGCCTAATGTAGTGTATAGAATGCTGGACTTGAGTGTTTGAATCCCATCTTTTATTGCTTCTGAGCTGTGTAACTATGAGCAAGTCGTATAAGCTCTCTGAACCTCAGTTTCCTTATCTGTTAATTGGGGATAATAACCCCTGCACTGCTTCTTTTGAAGCTTAAATGAGGTGATGCACACAGCATGCTTTTGCAAACCTTAAAAGCACTATATAAATGTCAGTTATTCTTAGTAACTATGGATGACTAGAACATGATTTTTTTTTCATTTGTAAAACCTTTTAAGATTGCTCAAATTCATTTCGCCTTTCACAGGACTCTGGGGAGTAAAGTGAGTGTGTTTAACCCCATATTACAACTGAGGAAGCTGAAGGCACCAAGCAGGCCAGAAATTTGCCTGAGGTCCCAAAACATCTTAGTGGGCCAGTTGGCATTAGAGCTCCAAGCTACTTGAGTTTCTCATCTCTTTTATTCAAAATAAATTGATTATTCATAATAAACAACATATATAGTGCTTTAAGATTTACAAAGCACCATTTTGATGATAAGGAAACTGAAGATCCAATTCAACAAGCATTTATGAAGTGTCTATTATATGCCAGAGATAGGAAAATAAAAATTAAATAGTAGCTTACATTCTATTGGGAGAAAACAACACGTATATTAAAGACAGAGGTCTAATGTAGAGGGTACTTTGTTAATAAGAGAATGGAGATTCCAGGTATAAGGAAAAATAGGTATAAAAATAGGCATTGTTGGTGGAACCACGAACTGGTCCAGCCATTCTGGGAAACAGTTTGGACTATACCCAAAGGACTATGCAGACCCTTTGACCCAGCAATACTGCTACTAGCTATATACTCTCTAAAAAAGATCAAAGAAAAAAGTCCCATATATACAAAAATATTTATAGCAGTTCTTTTTAAGGTGGCAAAAAAAGTGAAAATTGAGGGGATACCCATTAGCCCATGAATGACTGAACAAGTTGTGGCATATGATTGTGATGGAATACTATGATGCTTTAAAAATGATGAGATGAGGGGAGGCTAGGTGGCACAGTGAGTAAGAGCACCAGCCCAGAGTCAGGAGGACCCGGGATCGGTTCCAGCCTTAGAAAATTAGCATCCACGCATAAATATTTAGCTGTGTAACCTTGAGCAAGTTACTTAACCCCAATTGCTTTAAAAAAAAAAAAAAGAAAAGAAATGATGAGATGGTTGGTTTCAGAAAAGACCTGGGAAAACTGATACAAAGTGAAGTGAGCAGAACCAGAAAAACATCATACACATTAACTGCAAAATTGTAACAATGATCAATCATGAAAGACTTAACTATTCTGATCAATACAATGATCCATGACAGTTCCAAAGAACTCATGATGAAAAACGCTATCTACCTCCAGAGAGAGAACCGATAAACTTTGAGTGCAGATTAAATGATATTTTCTTTCACTTTATCTTTCTTCTTGTTGTTTTTCCTGTACCATAGCTAATGTTTGTGTGTGTGTGTGGTGGTGGGGGGGTGTAGAAATGGGATTCCACCAACCACCAATGAAAGGATGATCTAGGGTGAGAAAGGATCATAGGTGGGATCTAGCATGATTAGATATGATACGGGCTAGCATGATTGGAAAAAGAAATTGGAGACTGATGGACAGGGAAGCAAACTTATACCTGGTCCTGCTACAAGTCAGAATCATAGGAATTCTGGATAGAGCAATAGGAGAGTAGATTGCCACATCTTTCAAAATAGCTATGATTTGACTATTAATCCCTGAGCAAAAGCTGGAAAGGGGGTGGGAGGGGAGTGAGGAGAGGATATGCATGCCACAACAGCAGGGTAGATTACCAGTCTCTGGTCTGCCTGATGTTCAAAGCAGGGGCAAGTAAAATATTGGGATACATAGCTGCTTATAGAGGGATGAGGCATGTTTGCAGTGCCAGCTGAAGCCACAGGGTGACCTGGGTGGGTGGGGGCAGGGGAATATATGCTGGTAAAAGGGATATTTTCTTGACTACATTTATGTACTTGCTATTGTGGGTCCCTGAGTGATGGTGAGGATATAACTGACCCAATAGGTTGAACCCCAGATCAGAAGGGGGAGGTTGGGACCTTGCGTGCAGGATGGAAAAAGTGGAGTGGGAGAGTTTGTAGATATAAGGATAGCTGTGATTATGCTGGAGAAAAATCACCAGGTTGGCCATCACTGGGAGGGTTGGATGCAGTTCAACTTCCCACCCTCCAATTAATTGATCAAATAGCCCTTGGGTTTAATCCATAGCTCTCTCTTTGGAGATGGCTGCATTAGAGAGTTGCTTAGGGTACTGAGAGAACATGTGATTTGTCTGGGGTTACAGCCCAAATGTGTTTGAAACAGGATATGAAACCAAGTCTTCCTTGATTACAACTATCCACTCTGTCCATTATGCTGCCTTTCACCCATAACCACATGGCTATGGCTGTGGTTAAGCACAGCATGCTAAGTGTTTGAGCCAGGAATTGAATCCAGAAAGCCTTGCAATTTCCCACACTGCTGACAAAGCATTTATGAAACAACCATGTATTCAAGGTCAACCAAAAAAATAAATAGTAACAGTTCTGCTACTTACTAGCTGTGTGACCTTGGGCAAGTCACTTAACCTTTTTTATTTTCCTCACCTTTAAAATTGGAATAGTAAAACTATCACTACCAACCTTGAAAGGTTGTGAGAAAATCATTTTGTAAGCCATATGGCACTATATAAATATGTCCTGTTGTTATTTATATAGTACTATAGAGCTGTAAGGTATTCTCTCTACTTTGTCTCATTTAATTCTCACAATAACCAGATTGTGAAAGTGTTACTATCCCCATTTTACAGGTAAGGAAATTAAGGTGTGGAAAGGTTGCATCATTTGCCCAAAGTTACAGTTAGTAAGTGGCAGGACCTGGATTTGAGCCCAGGTCTGCTGACTACAAGTTCAATGCTTTTTTCCCCACTGTAGTATGCCAATGTGTAATCACTTTGCTATAAGGCTGGCCAACAGGGACTCCATAGTGCTGTCCTTTGAGGAAACCTTGTTAGATTCACACATGTTGTCTATGTTAAAATAACACATGGATGATAAAGAGCATTGAAACCAACTTGCGAGCCTTAGTTGTGGATGCTTGTGGCTAAAACACCTCTGGCATGCTTTCACAGAATCATAGAACCCTAGCATTAGAAGAAGCCTCAGAGGGCAGCTAGGCCAACACTTCCCTGAATCAGAAATCTGCTTCTCCTGACATTTCAAGCAGACTATTTAAAGACTATTTTTTATGAAGAAAGTAGTGATGGATGAGCCAAACAGACACTGCACTCACAGTGGGCATTGGGTGTATCTGTAAGGTCCAAGAATGGTTTATTATCATCTTGACAGAGCCACATGACATTTCCATTTGAGTCAATTAACAAATATTTATTGTTGTGTGCCATAAACATATTATTACATGAAATAGTCCCTATCCTCAAAGAGCTTACCTTGAAACAGAAGGCTACAACATGTTAACAGATAAATAAATACAAAGTCATTTCAAGAAGAGGAGACCAATAAAATTGGGGAAGGGGAGGTAGATGAGGGAGACCTCATGTAGAAGTTGGCACCTGAGCTGAGCCTTGAATGCAGCTGTGAATTCTAAGATTACAAGATGAGGGGGCAGTTCATTCTAGGCAGGGAGGACAGCCCATGGAAAAAAACTGAGTCAAAAGATATTATGTATGATGGACGGTAGATAAGCCAATTTAACTGGAATGGGGCATTTGAGAAGATATAATATGAAATGATTCAGGAAAGGTAGGTTGGATCCAGATTTTTTAGGTTTTAAGTAATAGATAGAAGAGATTGTGTTTTGTTTTCCCTATAATCAATTGGGAGTCACTGAAAATTCTTGAGGGAAGGAAGTGACCTGGTAAGACTTGCACTTTAGGAAGATGATTTTGGCAGCTGTGTGAAAGATGGATTAGAGAAGGGAAAGAATGAAGCCAGAAAGACCAATTTGAATGCTATTATAATACCCTGAGAAAAGGTGATGAGAGGTAGTCATTTGACTGGAAAACAGGAGACAGATGGAAGAGCTATAGCAACAGAATTCCTAAGAACTGGCAACTGGATGTGCCACGTAAGGAAGAGAATGACTGAGGATGTAAACTTTAGCGAGTGGAGGGAGGCTGGTACCTTCAACCAAAATAGTAAAGTTGGGAAGAAGAGTGTATGAATTTACAGGAAAAGGTAATGAATTCCATTTTGGATTTTAGTTCAAGGTTCCCGTGGGAGATGTTGAGCAGTTATCTGGTGATATGACACAGGAGCTAGGAGAGAGGATGAGACTGGCACAGCCCATTAATACTCATTATGTCCCACTCCCTAACTCGCTATGACATCCCAAATGATAGACATCAACTCTTAGAATTCTGAATCCCAGCATTTGCTCCCCAGGCAGTGGGGCTGAGAAAGAATTGGACAATTTCAGGAAAGAGCCCTCAGCCATGCCTTTTGCTTTCTTTCCTCTTTGTTTGATTTTCCATTTTTTATAACTGGGTCAAGAAGCAATTCCAAATGCCCTTCAGCTTCCAAATGGGGACTCAGGACAAGGGAGATATAAATTATTAAATATCATTTAAAACATTTAAAACCCTAAGAAAATGGAGATGTAACCAAACAAGAAGCAGTCAGACCTTTCTCAACCTCTGCCTATAAAGAAAGGCCACACTAGGAAAAAATAAATAAAAGTGGTATTAGTCCAAGATGACTTGGAAGTGAGTTAACTCTTTAATTTCTGATGCCAATAATGCAAGTGATTTTAACATCACCTCATGGAATATGGGTAGGGTTTTTTTTTTATCTTTGCTCATTAATTTGGTTAAGGAAAATAAAAGAGCATTTTCATGTAATTTGTTTCCTTTACAAAGTCCCCCAGAATTCTCCATGGTGATTACCTATCAGATGTTGAAGGCAGTTCTCTGTGTTGATGTTGTAGGGCTGTAATTCATAGAATACCATAGTCTCCAAAGGCTTAAAATCAAGGAACCCCCAAAGAGCAATGGAGAGGTACATGACGGGAGTGAGCCTACTACAATACATTACTGACAAGGAATTAGACAAGATAAGTTGTATAAAGGCTCATGGCCTTAGAGCTGGAAGGGACCTCAGAGATCATTGAGCCTAAACTCCCTCATTTTATAGATAAGGAAACTGAGCCCCAGAGAAGTTAAGTGACTCACAAAGCTAGTAAGTGTCTGAGATGGGACTTAAACCCAGGTCTTTCTGACTCCTAGTCTTGCTTTCTTCCTACTACACCATGATAAAAAAAAATAGACTGACACATTGCAGGATGAGAACTGATAGCCCATATGCTCCATTGCCATCCCCACAAGGTAAGAAGAATATGAAGAAGGCCTTCAGCATAAAAGGTGGGCCCCTTGTAGTGAATGTACTGGATGGTATAGATGAGAGCTCCATAGGATGGGCAGGCATGAATGTGTTTCTCTCAGCACCATAGGAGAGAATATCTACATGGAGGAGGCCACAAATCAATGGGGCATTGGATAAGAACGGGCTTACCCTTCTTTGCTATAAAGACTCACTGTTCCTGATTGGTTGCCATGTTTTTACAAACAACCAATTGCTTACAGTTTGAAGAGCTGTAGACCTGCTTGATTGTTTTCTTTATGAGCTTTGTGCCTGAGCTCCCTACACCAATTGCCCCCTAAGGCCTCCAGCCAGGGCAGTGTCCTCCCAAGCAGTCTCAACAGCCAGAACTCCCAGCACTTCATCAGAATTTATCACCGCTGGAATCCAGAAAGGCAGCTTGGCCCAGAAATAGCTGCTTTAAGATGGAGCAATTTATTTAAAAGCTGAAACAGGTCACTTGCCAAAGGGAGGAAGACAAATATCCAAGCAACAAATTCCCAAGCTCCTGACAGATAAAGATGGGGATCAGAAGCAAGAGCAGAATCAAATATTTTTTACTCCTTCCTTTGGGCACAGTCCTTGGGAATTTCAGCCTCCAGTCCCAGTAATAGGATATTGAAGCTAGATGGAACCGTTTCTCTTCTACTCAGCTGTCAAATTGATCTTCCTGAAGTAAAAAGTCTGACCAGGTCCCCCCTCTTCCCTTTCAATCTCCTCCAATGGCTCCCTATTAAAACCAGGATCAAATATAATCTGTTTGGCTTTTAAAGGCTCTCATAGCATGGCTCCTTCCTCCCTTTCCAGTCTCCTTCCATCTTATTCCCCACAATGTGCTCTGTGTTCCAGTGATATTCCATCTCCCAGCTGTCCCTTCTCACTGGCTATCTGCCATGCCCGAAACTCTCTTCATCTTCATCTTTACCTCCTGGCTTCCCTGCCTTCCTTCACATCTCACCTAAAACTTTGCAAGAAGTGTTTCCCAGTCCTTAATCTCAATGCCTTCCCTTTGTAATTATCTGCAATTTAACCAGTATATGTCTTGCTTGTACAAAGTAATGTGTATGTTGTCTCCTCCACTAGACTGTGAGCTCCTTGAGAGCAGGGGCCGCATTTTCCCCCTTTTCTTTGTATTTTCAATGCTTAGCACAGTTCACATAGTAGACATTTAATAAATACTTGTTGTTTTGACTCATCGACTGGTACATAGTAAGCACATAATAAATGCTAGTTGATTTGATTCATTGACTTGATCTTCTCTTATTTTATGCAGAAGGGGACTAAAGCCCAGAAAGGGAAGGGGACTTCCCAAGGTCACATAGCTAGTTAATGGCAGAGCCAGACTTGGGAACTGTCCAGTGCTTCCCCGGCTGAACCATGTTACTTTCCTTCTCGATTCTTTACTTTCAATTCTATTGAACAATCATTTATTAAGTGAATACTTTGTGCCAGGTACTGTATTAATTGCTGGGGATATAATACAAAGTCACAAATCCCCGCCCTCTTGGAGTTCACACTGCACTGAAGTCCACAACATATACATGAATAAGGAAATACAAAATAAATATAAATTCGCTTCTGAGGGTCAGAGAGAAATAGAGCTGGGAGAGGATCAGGAAAGTCTTATTGTAGGAGGTGGCATTAGAGGTAAGATTTGAAGGGTGCTATGAATAGAGGTAGTGATAATAAGGAGAGCTCTTCTTTTGCCCTTCCTTTACCCTTATTTCCTTTTCTACTTTTCTTACTCATCTCTTCCACTCTTTTTGTCCATTCATTCACACACACAATAAATATTTTGGAGCCAATAATAATAATAATAATAGGAATTTATGCAGGACTCCTAGGTTTGCAGGGTACTTTACATATGATATTTCATTTGATCCTAAAAGTAATTTTAAGTAATTTGAGGTAAGTAATAATTTTACAGATGAAGGAACTAAGGTTGAGTGTGTCTAAATGATTTACCCAGAAACTGAGGGAGACAAAGTGCTTCATCCAGGGTCATATATTTAATAAGTAGCTGGGGCAGGATTTGAACTCAGGTCTTCTTAATTCCCAGGCCAACACTCCAACAGGGGTGGGGAACCTGCAACTTTGAGGTCACGTATGGCCCTGATGGTCCTCAAGTGTGGTCTTTTGACTGAATCCAAACTTCACAGAATAAATCCCCTTAATAAAAGGTGTTTTTTTTTTTTAAACTTGGACTTAGTAAAAAGACCACATCCAAGGACCCAGAAGGCCACACATGGCCTCGAGGCTGCAGGTTCCCCACCCCAGCATCTAACCAATGTACAAATCTAGCTGCTAATTATGTATGAGAGATGACATATCGTGGTGGACAGAGAGTTGTCAAGCTGACAAGATCTGGGTTGAAGGCCTACCTCTGTTATATACTGGTTGTGGGAGCATCAGCAAACCACTGAACTTCTGGGCATTCTAGGAGATGCTCTAAGACTAGAAGTTGCCGAGCAGATGTTGATCCACATTTACAGATGGAATTTATTCATCGGGAGTTTCCTTCACCAAAGAAGTGACACGTCATGTCCAAAATAATAGACAAGGTACTGACACATCAATAAAGGGAGTTCCTCATACTAGTGAACTAGCACATTCAGCCCCTATCCCTTATAATGCATAAGGCACTGTGCTAAGTGCTGTGCTAATCCATCTCGTGATTGCTTTCTTAATAAATTGAAGATCTTTTTTCCCACCCAGTGCAATGGGGCTGTTTGTCTGGGCTGCCATTCACAGTTTTGGTCAATAATAGAATCTGAAAGGTCATTTGGTAACCAGTGAATTTTTCAGACAGGTGGGTTCTGGACCAATGAGTTGAGACTTACTGTGGAAAGAGGTCCTTGTTATTGGAACCCACCAAATTGTATGAAAACTTACCCATTCATCAAGCTCAGATTTCCTGTCCCCTGCCTCCTGTCACACAAAATCAAAATGTTCTCTTTTCCATGCCTATTACATACCCAGGACATTTATTCAGCACTTGTCACGTATTGCCAGGTATTATGAATTATTTTTCCATGAGGGTTATGTCATTTTTTCCTGACTAGATTCTAAGCAACTTGAGGGTAAGGATTATAGTTCATACTTCATTCTTTGATATTTTGCTATTTATATCTAGACATTCCATGCATGTAGGCATTCAATTAATATTTGATGGTTGACTGGGCAGTATTTTGTGGGAGTTTTGTTTTGATTTTTTTGTAACTGATCAAGCTCTGAAGGGAAAGACTTTAACTTCTCCAGGAAGGAAGCCAGTGCAAAATCCCATTATTCTGACATCAAAGAGAAAAGGGAGAGTAAAGTAGGACAATAATGAATGAGGTGAAGGGCCTTGAGTTCATGCCATTTAAGGATTGATTAAAGGAGCTAGAGATATAAATATCTTTTGGGTTAGAACCCGAAGAAGAGTAACCAGTTGGGACATGATAATAATCTTCAAGTATTTGGAGGGCTCTCACCTGAAAGAGAAATTAGACTCATTCTATTTTAGAGAAAACAAGCTAAGAGAAATGAATAGAATGTGGAAAGGGTCAAATTTAGTCTTGATATAAGGAAAAACTCAGTTACAATTAGAGCTATCCAAAAGTGGAATGGACTACTTTGAGATGAAGTAAGTTCTTTGTGGAAGCAGCATGTTGATCTGAAGTCTTTTCCAACTCTGAAATTTCATGATTCCATAGCTAACAACAGTATGTCTTATACTGATAGCTGGGTCTCTATTCATATCTCAGGATGGTTAATTAAAGTGAGTGTGTGACATTTTTGAGATTCAAAAAATCTAGTTCAATTTAATTCAGCAAACCTTTATTATTAAACACCTAATGTATGTGTCAGTACAGAATAGTGAAAAGAGCACCAAGTTTGGAACCAAAAGTCCTACATTTAAATCTTGACTCTTCCAGTCACTACCTGTGTAATTTTAAGCAAGTCTCCCCTCTCTCAGTTTCCCCATCTGTAAAAAGACTGGATAGTCTAGGATTTCTTTTCTACAGCTGTGATCCTCTGAGCTTATGGGCACAGGGTCCTGTCCAAGGTGCTGGAACTGCGATCCTTCCAGTCCCCCTAGCAGAAGGATTGTAGGAAATATGCCTTTCCTGGAGCATTGATGCTATGGAATTCTAAAGATAAATATTACTACTTAGCATGGAAGACATGATACTAAATGTAATTAGACACACTTACTTCTTCTCTAGGGGTGGGCAGAGCTGTCCACCCATGGCTTCAGATCTGCTCTTGTGCTTCCCTGCTCCCTCAGCTGGCTAACCTGATGGATGGGGTTGTCTTTGTTGGACTCCAAGGTGAAATAACAGATAACCTCAGGCCAATAGCACTGATGTAAATTGCAGAGACTTAAATCAATCATGAGTAGTCTGAAAGCTTGTCATTTAGAAGCTGTGTTTGTCTCCTGGAAAAAAAAATCAAATTTCAATTAAAAAAAAGGATTCTATTAAGGCTGCCTCTTAACTCTGCAGACTTTAACACTGCATTTGAAGCCTCACCAATTCCATCCTATTTCTGTTCTGCATTTTTTTAATTATCAGAGATGCCACTGTATTTGTCTCCTGCTCACAGCCCCTCGTCATTTTCTGCCACTGAACCTGGCACAGAGCTCCTGGGCTGAGTGCCATAGAGCCCTGTGATATTCTCAGACACCAGAGGCTGCTTCTTCTGTCACTGTAGAGCTCCCCAGGAGGAAGAGGGAGTAGCACAGAGAGGGAGAGAAGAAGGTAGCAGAGTTATAAAATGCAAGAGCTGGGAGGGACCTTGGAGGCCATCTCTTTCACCCCCCTCAGGGAAACTGAAGCCAGAGAGAAGTGGCTTAGCCACTGGTCACATAAATATCTGACAGATCTGAGACTAGAACCCAAGTCTCGTGACTATCTGTATGTAGAAGTTGATGCTAAAGTATTTTTACGAGTGCTTGAAAACAGATGGCTAGCTACATTTGTAAGTAGGCTAAACATTTTCCTTGGTTACATTATTAATTTACTTAGCAAACACCCCTCTTTTTTAATATACAGTGAAAAGGCAAACCTTAGGCCCCATGTGCTTGAATTGTAAGTGAAGTCCAAAATATTAAGGCATATATGTATACATACATATGTGTGTGTATATATATACACACATGCATATATACATACATATGTGTACATGCATAAGAATTTAAAGATATCTATACAGAGAAACACTTTCATATGTATATAAAAAAAGATATCCTTAGCTATGTATATATATACTTTAGTATTTCAATAAATTTTCATTTCCACTGATTCGATCCACTGGATATACCTTCCACTGGCACAGACAGACCCCTCCAGACCTGACAGTCTTCATGAGCTGTTATGATCATCTAGTGATGAGTCTCTTCAAAAATTGTCTGACCTGGTCTTCACATAATAGATACCAAATTATCATTGGGCCTAGAAACCAAAGAACTCTGGGTTTTGTAGAAACTCCTAAGTTATACCATGTATTAGGATGACCTTGGAGACCACAGTGTCACATCTACCCTATCAAGAGGCATCAATAGACTTTAGTGGAGAAGATATGTATATCTCCACACACACACATAAATATATGTTGCTGTTGTTCATTTGTTTTACTTATATCCAACTCTTTGTGACCCCATTTGGAGTTTTCTTGGAAAAAATATTGGAGTGGTTTGCTATTTCCTTCTCCAGCTCATTTTACAGATGGGAAAACTGAGGCAAACAGGGTGAAATGACTTGCCCAAGATCACACAGCTAATAAGTGTCTGAGGTCAGATTTGAAATAAGGAAGATGAATCTTCTAACTCCAGGCCTAGCACTCTATCCTCTGCACTATCTAGCTGTATATATATAAATGCAGATGTACATACTTACCTGGGGATATCCATATAGTCCACAAATCCATGATCCTTTTTACAAAATGTAAGTACACAAAGTCTCCTCTTGTCCATGGAATCCAGAATAAGGCAGTGAGAACTTGGTGTTAGGAAATGAGATAGATTCTTGATGAAGCCCTGGGAATCTGGTCACCATCATTTTGATATAAAGCACCTCAGTGACTGTCAGGGAGGAAGTGCTGGTCAGCCTAAGTCTGGCATCCCTTTCAGTCATCCATCTGACCGTTCCACCAACTCAAGAGAGACACTAGCTCTAACTGGTTATAAGCCTTATCCTCCTGGATTCTGGAGAAAGGAGTTGGTATTAGAGCTCCGCAGCTGGCGAAGTCCCAGTCAGTCCCCAGGAGAAACCCCTGCTCTCTTCCAGGTAAAACATAATCACACTCAGGCCGCAGATTCCTGCCCCTTTGAGGCTTGGAATAATGAAGTGCCTCTTAATGTTAGAAGCCCTTCTTAGAGCAAAATGGAACAGTTTATCATTGTCTAGCCTGGGCAGACCTCCAATAGCTCAGTTCTGCCTAGCCAGCTTCTTTTTTTCTCTCTTTGCCCTGCCCAGGGTCTTAATGGTAGAGGATGAAGACCAAAAAAAACAAAAAACAAACAAACAAAAAACCAAACCCCACCAGATCTTGTTGTTTCCTATATTCACAAAAAGAAGTCATTCAGATCCTCAGCTGTAAGCTTTGACCTCATACAGTTACACAGCCTTAGAGTATAATGGGGGCTTTTTCTCTTTACTGTCTTCAACTCCTCATCAGCACCATATCAATTCAAATTAACAAATATTTATTAAACCCTACTAATTAAAAGGAACTGGAAATAAAAAAAAACTGCCCCTGACTTCAAAAGCTTATATTCTACTTATGTTCTACCATGGAATTACCTAATCAATCAACAAGCTTTTATTATTTATCATTAATTTATTTAATAATATTAGGTATGAACCCAAGTCTCCAGTGTGCCCAGCTGAAAAATGTCAACTTTTTCTTCAGCCTTTATAGAATGTTAGGGCCAGAAGGACTTGGTCCCAGAAGATACACCTTGGAGACTTGGGTTTACTCCTTCCCTTCACCTCTCTTTCTGAGCCCTGCTGATGACTGGAACTTGAGTCCAGAATCTCTCACCATTAGCAGGATCATCTCTGCCCATGAATTAAGTGAGATAATATATTTAGAGTACTCTGCAAACCTTAAATCATTCTATCAATGAAAGTTATTCTTTCACAAATTAGGGTTATAGAGTTGAACCATTCCCCTTCCCTCAACCCCCACCCCTCCCACACACACATTCAAGTTTGAAAAATTGAAATCTCAAGTGTCTTGAGGTGCTTAATAGGCATCGATATTTTCTACCAGAGGAAATAGGCAGGATGGCTGATTTGGTTGGTGTGACTTTTTATGACCTTCATCTCTCCACCAGAGCAGCTTCCCCATTCTCTACCAGGTCATATCCTTGAAGCTGCATGGTTATTTTTTTAATCCCTATATAATCTCTATTTCCCTGAAGAATTAAAGGGGTAGTTTAAAGGAGCCAACACTCACAAATGAACAACATTGTCCAAAACATGTTAACCACAAAAGAGGGTTACCTGTGATGTAAAAGGTCCATCATCAATACTTCAACTTAACAGGAAGCCTTCAGTTTAGTCATTCTTGTTTATATCACTTTTCTGATACTTATTGTTTTCTGCCTTTTGCTGCTTTATTTTTATGACTATCTTGTCTGTCCAGCTAGAGTAGTCACTTCTTCTCCCAGGATCTCAATTTCCTCATCTCTAAAATGTGGGCATTGAACAAAACGATCCCTAAGGTTCCCTGAGTGGTAATAGTCAATGAAGTGAGCAGAATCTCTAGTATAAGAACGCTGAAAAAAGGAACGATTCGCTTTGAAGACAATCTGTAGTATTTATAGATTTCCTTGAAATGGAAATGTATTATTTTATATTGAATCCTTTTATGGTCTGCCAATGGCAATTGTTTTTCTTTTTTTATTTTGTATTTAAGATTAAAATTTTTAAATTTACCAAAATAAATTTAAGAATTTTGAAAAAAAATAAAAATTAATGTCAAAAGGCTCCATCTGGAAATCAATATTTCTCATGAATAGTGTGTTGGGTCCCATTGACTCCATCTCATTGGAGCCCCACAACAACCCAGTGGAGCATCAAAGCTTGATGTCAAAGCCCATTTTCATTAAATGAATATAACTTTCCATCCTTTCTGCTATAAAATGGAAGGTATTGAGAAAAAGAAATCTCAGCCCCAAATGTAACCAAAATTATGCTTAATGTGCATCAAAGGATATTAAAATAAAATAAAAATAGCAATCTGAAAAGGTGGAAAAAGGACCAATTTTGAAAGACTTAAGAACTGTAAACCACACTATCATCAGCTGGAAGACCTATGAGGAAGAATGCTTCATTCTCTGATAGATTAATGTACAGAATGAGACATACTTTTATGAACATGGCTAATATGGAAATTTTTTATTAACTCTGTTTTTTGCAAGGATTTTGTTTTCTCCCCTGGGGAAGAGGTAGGAGGGAGAGAAAATAGATGCTTGTTAATGCAAAAGTTGTAATTAAAAAATACTCTAAGCCAAGGAAGGATACATATATTAAGGAGGAGAGACAGTGACCTAGAGGTCCATCAATGTCAGCAACAAGGATTTGGACAAGATAGAGTGAACTTTACTGTTACTCATCAGCCTTCTCCCCTCAATTCTACCATTCATTTCTACCTTTCTTTTTTCTTTCCATAGATATCTTTATAGCTAAGAGAGAGACACCTTTCTGGAATGGGTGATTGAAACTGAAACAGAAGATAGAAATAATGAATACTGCAAGTCCCCAGGGATCCTAGAATTTTAAATCAGATAGTCTCTGTAATCTAACAGAGTTTCTTATTCTTCTGGCAAAACCTTAGAGAACACAAGGTCTCCTCCACAGGACAAAGAGGCACCAGAGGACTTTGTGGAAGCAGTCCAGGGATGGACTGCCTACCAAAGTTCAGAGAGACTCAGTCCTAAGTTGGCCAAAGGGTGTAGAATGTTTTTGGCACAGTAATTCTCAAAAACCATGTAATAAATAATAGAAGAGTTTATGATCAGAACTAGAAGCTAGAAGGAACCTTAGTTGTCATAAAGTCAAACCCCTACATTTTCTTGATGAGGAAGCTGAGGCCTATGTTAGTTAAGTGACTTGTCCAAAGTCACTAAGCAGAAATGGGTAGAAGTTGGATTTGAAGCCAGGCCCTCTGATTCTAGATCCATTTCTCTCCCCCACTGCACCATGCTGCCTCTCTTGAGGGAGTGACCTCATCATTGAAATCACAAGTCCTTCAAGTATAGAAGTAAATATTCTTCAGAATAAATTCATCATAATTTCCCATTATTCACTGACATAGGCATAAATTTCCCCATGTCCCCATGCCTTTGTAATGAACACAATTTTAAGCAATTTAAAATAATGAAAAAGAATAAAACACAGGGTTAGATCAAAGGAGACTCTGATCAGCTCTAAATCTAAATGATGAGCAGGCAGACTTCAGAAAAACCTGTAAAGACTTATATGAACTGGGGTGGCTAGGTGGCACAGTGAGTAGAGCGCTGGCCCTGGAGTCAGAAGGACTTGAGTTCGGATCCCAACCTCAGACACTTAATGCATACACAAACAAAAACCTAGCCGTGTGATTTTGGGCAAGTTACTTAATCCCAATTGCCCTCCAAAAAAAAAAAAAAAGCAAAGACATATGAATTGATGCTGAGTGAGAGGAGCAGAATGGGGAGAACATTGTACACAGTAACAGCAACACTATGTGATGATCAACTATGATTGACTTTGCTCTTCTCAGTGATAGAGTGATCCAAGACAATTCCAAAAGATTCATGATGGAAAATTATATCCAAATGCAGAGATAGAACTATAGAGTCTGAATGTAGATCAAAGAATACTATTTTCACCTTTTTTGTTTGTTTTTTGTTTTGTTTTCCCTTTTGTTCTCTGTCTTCTTTCACAACATGAATAATGTAGAAATATATTTACATGATTGCACATATATAACCTATATCAGATTGCTTGCTGTTGTGGATGAGAGGAAATGAGGGAGAAAAAATTTGGAACTCAAAATCTTATAAAAATTGATGTTTAGAACTATCTCTACATGAAATTGGAAAAAATAAAATACTATTTACCAAAAACAAAAAAACCAAACCAACACACACACACACACACACACACACACACACACACACACACACACACACACACACACATGAATATAAGTTCCTTGAAGGCAGGGACTGTCTTTCTTTTTGTTGCGATTTGTATCCTGAACTTTTAGTGCAAAACCTGGCACATAGTAGGTCCTTAAAAAATGCTTGTTTCAAGAGGCATTACAAAATGCAAAATGGATAATTTTGATTACATTAAATTGAAAAGTTTCTGCACAAATAAAGCCAATGTGACCAAGATTAAGAGGGAAGAGGAAAATTGGGAAAGAATTTTTACAACCAATGTCTCTGATAAAGGCCTCATTTCTAAAATATACAAAGAATTGAGTCAAATCTATAAGAATACAAGTCATTACCCAATTGATAAATAGTCAAAGGATATGAATAGGGAGTTTTCAGAGAATGAAATTAAAGATATCTATAAGCATATGAAAAAATGCTCTAAATCACTATTGATTAGAGAAATGAAAATCAAAGCGACTCTGAGGTACCACATCTCACTGGCCAGATTGGCTAAAATGACAAAACAGGAAAATGATAAATGCTGGAGACGATGTGGACAAATTGGAACACTAATGCATTGTTGGTGGAATTGTGAACTGCTTCAACCATTCTGGAGAACAATCTGGAGCTATGCCCAAAGGGCTATAAATAATTGTATACCCTTTGACCCAACAATACCACTTCTAGGGTTGTATCCCAAAGAGACCACAGAAGTGGGAGGAAGACCCATATGTACAAAAATATTTATAGAAGCTCTTCTTGTGGTGTCAAAGAATTGGAAATCAAGGGGATGCCCATCAGTTGGGAAATGGCTGAACAAGTTGTGGTATATGAATGTAATGGAATACTATTGTGCTATAAGAAACGAGGAGCAGACGGACTTCATAATAACCTGGAGAGACTCATACAAACTGATGCTGATCGAGAAGAGCAGAACCAGAACTTTGTACACAATGACAGACACAACATATGTGTGATGACTAACTTTGATAGACTGGGCTCCTCTCAGCAATGCGAGGTTATAAGACAACTGCAAAAGACTGACGATGGAAAGAGATATCTACATCCAGAGAAAGAATTACGGAGTCTGAATGCAGATTGAAGCAAATTACCTGCTCCCTTTCTTTTTCTTGTTTTGTTTTGTTTCCTCTTTCCCATTGTTCATTCCATTGGTTATAATCCTTCTCTACAACCTGACTAATTTTGGGGGGCGGGAGGGAGGGGAGGAAAGGAGGGGGAGAAAATGTGAAATTCAAGAGATTGTGGAACTGAATGTTATAAACTTAAAGTAAATAAACAAATTAATTTTTAAAATGCGTGTTGCCTTCTTTTCTTCCTTCTTTCCTTTGCTCCCTCCCTCTCTTCTTTCCTTCTTTCTTTCCTTCATTCCTTCCTCCCTTCTTTGCTTCCTTTCTTCCCTCCTTCCTCTGCTTCCTCCCTCCCTTCCTTCCCTTCCTCCCTCCTTTCTTCCTTCTCTCTTTCTTTCCTTCCTTCCCTCCCTTCTTCCTTCATTCTTTCCTTCCTTTTCTTTCTCCTTTCTTTCCTTCCTTCTTCCCTCCCTCCTTCCTTTCTTTTCTTTCTTCTTTAGCTCCCTTTCCTTCCTCCCTCCCTCCCTTCCTTCCTTCTTTCCTTCCTATCTACCTTGTTTCCTGACTTTGCCCACTGATCCTTGTTCTAATCTCTGGAACCAAACAGAACAATTCTAATACTTCTTCCATGTGACAGCCCTTCAAATATTTGAAGAGAGCTATCCAACTCTCATGTCCTTCCTTTTCTCCAGGATAAAAATCCCCAGTTTTGGAGTGGCTAGGTGGTACACTGAATAGAGCACTGGCCCTGGAGTCAAGAAGACCCGAGTTCAAATCCAGTCTCAGACACTTAACACTTACTAGCTGTGTGACCTTGGACAAGTCACTTAACCCCAATTGCCCAGTCTTCCCCCCTCTAAAAAAGCAAAAAACCAAAAAATCTGCAATTTCTTCAAGTGATTCCATCTGATACACTCTGATTCCCTTCTTCCTCTCTTCTTCACCCACCTATTGAGTGTGTCAATGTCTTTCTTATAATGTGGGACTCAAAAGCGCACATCAATTAATAAACATTTATTAAGAACCTACTATTTGCCACGCACTGTGCTAAGCCCTGGGGATACAAAATGAGGCAAAAGACAGTCCTTGACCTCAAAGGACACGATGCTCCAGTTATAGTCTGTTTGGAATGGAATACAGTAGATGATCTCCTCCCTGGACGTTAAGTTTACCTTTTGTTGTTGTTCAATCATTTTAGTCAATTCTGATTCTTCATGACTCCATTTAGGGTTTTCTTGGCAAAGATACTGGAGTAGTTTGCCATTCCTTATCATTTTACAGATGAGGAAACTGAGGCAAACAGGGTTAAGTGACTTGCCTAGGGTCACACAACTAGTAAATGTTTGAGGTCAGATTTGAACTCTGGTCTTTCTGACACCAGGTCCAGAGTTCTTTTCACTGCACCATGTAGTTGCTTAGTGGAGAACTTTATGTTTACTCTTATTAAAGTTTTCTTATTAGCTTTGGCCCATCATTTTAGCCCAGTGAGAACTTCACGACTCTCTTACCTAACATGTTAGTTACTTGTCCTGGCTTTATGTCACATGCCCCTCTCACAAGCATTATCTTCTCGTCCTTTATCCACATCACTGATGAAACGGACAAGATCTCTGTGGCACTCCATTGGAAACGTCCATCCAGGATGATATTGACCCATCAATGAGGGCTCTCTTGGTCAGATCACTGAAGCATCTCCAGATTCGCCCAGTAGTATTATCACACCCTCCATTTCTCTCCATCTTGTACCTGAGGATATAATAAGAGGTTTTGTCCAGTGTCCAATCATCAAATAGGTGATCATTCATTCATGGTCTCTAGTGATGTGAGTTTAGATGCCTTATTTGACTGGGAGGAATCTAGGGTTCAGAGATTTGCCTGATGTTGTCCAGCAAGTCACAAGGCTATGATGTGAACCAGATTTCCTAGTGAACCATCTCTCCTACCTTCTAATTCAAGGCTTTTTGCGCTACTGCTCACTGGTGTAAGAATTGTACCATCGCTCTTGGAGAAGGAAGGAAACAAACATTTATTAAGCACCTATGGTATGCCATTAAGGCACTCCATTAAGCACTTTACAACTATTAGTTTATCCCTACAAACAACCCTGACAGGTAGGTGCTATTATTATCCCCATCTTACAGAAGAGGAAACTGAGACAGAAGTAGAGTGACTTGCCCAAGGTCACATAGCTAGTAAGTTTTTGAGGTTGGATTTGAACTGAGGTCTTCCTAACTCCAGCTCCAGGGCTCTATCCACTATGCCACCTACTCCTTGGTGTGGCTTGTGCATTTGGATATTTGGGAACAGACAGGGCAACTTTCTTTTTTTTTTTTAGTCTAGATCTATAATTTCTTTAGTATAGGGCACTTCTGATGAGAAAACTCCCAACCAATGCACATCTATAAGCTCTGCAACTTACCATAGTCTTAGAGAATTTTCCAGGGACACTAAGAGGCTAAGTGACTTGCCCCAGTATGTTTCAGAGGCAATGACTTGAACTCAGGCCTTCCTTACTACAAAGCAAGACTGACTCTCTGTCCACTGCCCCACATTATCCCTCAGCTGTTCCTTTCCAAAGTTTCTACATAAACACAAAACCAAGGACTGGGCTGGTGACTCTTCATTTTTTTTTCCTGCATAGGCTGACAGGCCCCAGGCCTCAGGCCTTTATCCATCTGCGTAAGCTGCCCAAACCTCTGGCTGGTGCCAGGAGAACATTTACCTTTCTGCCTGCTCCAATCCCTTCATGCTGCCTCTGAAAAGGTCATTAGAAGCTAACACCTCCTTGTCTGTGCGGCTCAGATCCCCCAGTTTATTGCCTTCCTCTAGAGATATGAGGTTTCCATATCCAGTCTTCAGCAGGTAATGTCCTTGTGGCATTTAAAGAGGGCATGTTGCTTTCTCCTTGGAGCTGCCTAGGCTGCTGTCCACCAGTAAACCCCTTCCTCCCCTCCCCTTCCTGCCCCACAGCCCTGGCTGGCGCTCTGTAGCACGCGAAGTTCAAAGTAAATGAGCCTAATAGGTTTTAAGTTAATAAGTTCAGAATAAATTAGGTTTTAGCTCCTCACGAAGCAGATGGCACAATGATGTCGTTAACTGGAATGGTCCATTAGAGATGGGCTCTGTGGTTTTCCTGAGCTTTTTTTTTGTCTTTTACCTAACTCAAAATACTTGTTAGACCCTTTCCACTGTTGCTGTGGGAGTGAACAGAGATGCCCATTTTATTTGACACATTTATTGAAAAGCTATTTGGGAGAGGCTCCTACAATTGTGTCAGTTCCACTTAAAGGATCCCCAAGAATTGTCTCCCTCTGCATTTCTATCCCCGTCGTTCTATAATGGTGTTAATTTTCTGCCAGGTCAAGAAGTACTTCCTAGATAATAGTGCTTTTATTAAAAGAGAGATTATATAAACACTATGGCATATGGAGCTGCTTTGGGCAATCCTGGCTGGTGAAACTTCATGTCCTCAGAGCATCACTCAGTCAACAAACACTTACTGTGGACCAATCAATCAACAGACATTTATTAATCACCTACTATGTGCCAGGAATTGCACTAAACTCTGGTATTCTTTTTTTTTTTTGCTTTTTGGAGGGGGAAGGTAGGGCAATTGGGGCTAAGTGACTTGCCCAAGATCACACGGCTAGTTAAGTGTTAAGTGTCTGAGGTCGGATTTGAACTCAGGTCCTGCTGACTCCAGGGCCAGTGCTCTATTCACTGTGCCACCTGGCCACCCAAGTTCTGGGGATTCTAAGAAGGGCAAAAACAGTCTTTCTAATATCTTATACTCTAATGGGGCTTAGAGCATACAAAGGAAGCTGTCACTAAACAAGGCCAAAACCTACCCCTGCTACCTAAGGGAGCCTTGGTCCTCCCTATAAGTCAGATAGACTGGCACAGTAGAGGGCATAGGGCTCATAAGCTTCCCTATCTCAGTCATCAGCAGGGCCAGATGGTGGGGAAAGGGACGCAGAAAATACCTACAGAGAGGCCAGTACTGAAATGTTCCCCTGTTCCCTCCCCACATGATTACATGCTGAGAGAAGATCCCAGAATAGGGATGAAGAGTTTTAGGGTTAAAATTGCAAATGCAGCAGGTATCGGAAGATAATATAAACTCCTCTGTTTGGCACTTAAGCCTTTCACAAGCAGGCCCTAACCTCTCTTTATAGTCTGGTTACACATTATTACCCTCTCTGTGGTTACAGTTCAACCAAACTGGCTTTACTTATTATTCCTTATACACAGTGATCCATCACCCTGTGCAAAGGCATCCCCACGCCTGGAATGTTTTCCCTCCTAAGCTCTGATTCTTAGAATTCCTAGCTTCCGTTAGGTGAGGGCGGGGACTTTCGTCTCTGTATGAAAAAGTGCCTGGCACACAGAAAAAAATTAATATATACTTGTTGACCGTGAGTGAAGCTATTGTAAAGGAGAGGGGGATCACAGGCTCATCAATCTCATAAAACTGGAAGAGACCCAAGAGGCCTCTAGGACAACTCCTTCATTTTATAGATGAGGAAACTGAGGCCCCAGAAAGGTACGACAAAAGGGCTACATGAAGGAGAATGGAATCTAAATGGTCTGATTTGGAAAAGGGGTGAGGGGAAGAAATGTGCAATTGTGTGGAGTCCAGAACATTTGGTCCACAGCTATTAAGAAAGGACGTGTTTTAGAAGGGGCAGCTAGGTGGTAAAGTGGGTAGAGTTGGGCCTGGAGTCAGGAAGACCTGGGTTTAAATGCAGCCTTGGATTCTTACTAATTGTGTGGCCCCAAGCAAGTCACTTAACCCTGTTTGCCTCAGTTTCCTTATCTGTAAAATGAGCTGGAAAAGCAAATGGCAAACCACTCCAGTATCTTTGCCAAGAAAACCCTAAATGGGGTAATGAAGAGTCAGATATGACTGAACAACAATGTTCAAGAACCTTTCCACCCCCTTGATTAAAAAAAAAGGGAGGAAAAACGCGGAATATAAAAAAGAACATGAGATTTGGAGTCAGACAGCTTGTGTTAAAATCCTAAGTCTGCTATTGCTTAGGAGCTGTGAGACAGCAGGTATGCCGTTTAACCTTTTCAAGATTCAGTTTCATCTGTAAGATGAGAGGGCTGGACTAAATGACCTCTGAGGTCCCTTCCAGCTCTGACATGCTATGACGTGCCTCATGAAGCCTGGGGTGCACCAATCCAAAGAACAGGGAAGCTTGAGGGAAGGGCCTTGCAGTGAGGCCCAAGTGCTGCAGTGCTGGGCCCAGACAGGCCAAAGGCTTGCCTAAAATAAGTTATGCTATAACAAGAATATCGTAGAAATGAGCAATTTTGAAAGACTTAAGAACTCTGGGCAACCCAAAGGTCAACCAGGAAAATCAACAATGAAATACCTGCCTCTTGACAGAGAATGGATGGACTGTGAAAACAGAATGAGGCCTATATTTTTTAACATGGACAGTATGGAAATTTTTTATTGATTCTGTGTATTTTTTACAAGGATTTGTGTTTCTTTTCCCCTAATGTGTTTGAAGGAGGTGGGAAGAAGAGAATTTTTTTATTAATGTATTAATTTTTGTTAATTTTTTGAAAATTTTAAATCCTCAGTCTTGTCCTTTAAACTCAGAGACTGGGAACCACATTCTACATCCTCACACACACACATACACACACACACCTTTACAATAACAAGAGACATATATCTTTAAAAGATATGCTTTAAAAGCCTGCAAAGTATTTTACATATAGTATTTAATTTGATGCTGAGTCATTAGACCATTTACAGGAAACAAAAATATTACTGAAGATACTCAGCCTGTCTTTCTCCTACTCCCCTATTTCAGTGACTAAATACAAGAAGTCCCAGGCACTGATCCCACTGCAGCTGGGGCCCAGATGTCCCATATGGGACAATCCCTTTTTTTTTTTTTAAGAACTAGAGGTAAGGATTCAGGGCTACATAAAGAAGAATGGAATCCAAATGGTCTGATTTGGAGTAGGGCTAAGGGGAAGAAATGTGCCATTGTGTGAAGTACAGAACATTTGGTCTACAGCTATTAAGAAAGAACAATAGAGTTGGGCCTGGAGTCAGGAAGACCTGAGTTCAAATGCAGCCTCAGATTCTTACTAGCTGTGTGATCCTGAATAAGTCACTTACCCCTGTTTGCCTCAGTTTCCTCATCTGTAAAATGAATGGAGAAGGAAATGGCAAACCACTTTAGTATCTTTGCCACAAAAACTAGTAACTAGAGACTAGAGGTTGTTTCATTCTTTGTGCTTGTATTCCCAGTGCCTAGTATGGTGCTAATTAGCTAGAGCTAATAAATTCATGTTGGTTGATTGAGTTTCACCTAAGAACCACAGGATCTCAGAGAGGGTATGGAGTTCTGTGGTCTTCTAGATTAACTCATACTTAAAGCAGGAATCTCCTTTATAACGTTCAAGATGAGTGATCAGCCTGCCCCCACATTAAGATCTTCAGTGATTGGCATTTCGCTACCTCTCAAGGCAGCCGGTTTCACTTTTGGACAGTTCTAATTGTTTGGGAGTTTTTTTTATCTTTCTATCACACCTAATTTTATATTCATGCAATTCAGTGCCATCCATGATTCCTATTTTTGCCCAGGCTCTTCCTACTTCCATATGTCATCCCTTCAAACACTTGATGGCTACTATCATGTTCCCATTAAGTCTCTTATTCTCCAGGATAAACATGCCCAGCTCTTTGAATTCATCCTTGAATGATATCGCTTCCAGGTCCCCTCCCCAGCCTGTTTGTACTCCTCTGTTCATTCTCCTACATGCCCATTCTTCTGAAAATGTGGTGATCAGGAAGAAACACAATACTCTAGGCAGGCTCTGACTAGCACAGAGTACAATGGGTCTAACACCTTCCTTATTCTCTACCCTTGGATTTTATTCATGCAGCCAATATATCACATTCCTAATTCTGCATTTTTTTTGGATGTACTTCTAGACTTCTCCATCATGTCCCAGAAACCCCTCCATCATATTAGCCCTTGAACTCATACCTCATCAATACCTGGGCTCCTGGAACCCCTCCCTCCTCTGAATGGAAGGTGGAGACCTCTCCTTCCAGAACCTCCCTTTAAGAAGGGAACTCAGGTCAGCTATCTCTTCATTTTGCATCCTTCCTTGTATCCCCAGCTCTTCACAAATTTCATGAACATAGCAGGTATTTAATAAGTGCTTGTTGATATGGCTAATATGGATATATGTTTTACATGGCTTTATATGTATAATGGATATTGTATTTCTTGCTTTCTCAATGGGTGAGGAGGGAAAGGGATGGAAGGAGGGAGAGATTTTGGAACAGTAAAGAAAAATTTAAAAGTTAACACTGGAAATCTTTAAAGAAAATAAATGGGGCAGCTAGTGGCAGAGGGAATAGAGCACTGGCCCTGGAGTCAGGAGGACCTGAGTTCAAATCTAGCCTCAGACACTTGACACTTACTAACTGTGTGACCTTGGGCAAATCACTTAACCCCAATTGTCTTGCCTTCCCCCCTCCAAAAAGAAAGGAAGGAAGGAAGGAAGGAAGGAAGTGCTCCTTGACTGACTGACATTATTAGCTTTATGACTGCCATATTACTAACTCTCAGCTAGGAGCCCAGTAGGCACCAAAAATAGCAGGTCTTTTTAATTTGAATTGTTGCCTCCCTCATATCTCCCTTATCCTGTATTTGTGTAGGTGATTTTTTGAACCTAAGCATCAGTCTTTACATTTATTCCTATTAGATTTCACCTTGTTAGATTCAGCTCATTGTTTTAGACTATCAGGGGTGAGTAACCTGAAACCTCGAGATCACATGTGGCCCTCTAGGTCCTCAAGTATGATCCTTTGACCGAATCCAAGGTTCACAGAACAAATCCCCTTAACAAAAGAATTAGTTCCTAAAACTTGGACTCAGTCAAAAGGCTGCACTCAAGGACCTAGAAGGCCACATGTGGCCTCAAGGCCACAGGTTCCCCACCCCTGCTTAGATCTTTTAGGATCATCACTTTGTTATCTAGCATTTTAGTTCTCTTTCCCACCAATATGTAGTTGGTACCTCCAATTTCTGTCACATTACATTAAAATTTGGTTGTGTATTTTCACTGACTCCTAGCTAACAGTGAACAAGAGGAAGAGAAAGAAATGTGGTTAGAGAATAGTATGTAGAGAAAAATCTGGAACCCAGGGATATGATGTTGGGTGAAGAGATCTCCCTTATTATTTTCCATTGGATGGCAGGAATGAAAAAAGAATTCAAAATCTATCAAGACAATACCTTCTCTTAGACTGGCACAAGGTGCCCCTGAGACAACAAGGGCTTCTAGACTGCAGGAAGGAGTTCCTGATGACACAGGAACATTGTCTTTGGATGTACTTCTCCCCTCCCCCAATTGTTGTTCATCCTTCTTTTTCAAAGAGGACCAATGAAATCACAGGGTGATGACTTGTGTGTGAATTGGATTTAATCGAGGCAGAATTGCACAAAGTCGTCAGCCTCACTCTCTCTTCCAGAGTCATCGAAGTCCGTGAGCAGAACAAAATTCAAGAGGACCAATGATGGCCAGGGATGCAGGACGACCTTAGCATCTTCCATGTCTGACCAAGCTCTAGGTGCTCCAAAGTGCCTGTTTCAGTCGCCTTCGTGACCGTTGGAGCACATTGTCCTCATTCACCCATTCTCCAATATGAAGTCTTCACATGCTTGGGGTAGACCTCCCCCTGACTCACTGTCAGGTTTGAGACCTGTTGGTTACCCTCTGTCTGATTTAAGCCGTCTGCCAAGGAGGTTTTACCAGGGTGTGGCCACTGTCCATGCTACAGCTTCTTGGAGCCAGAAGTGAGAGTTGGGTGAAGGTGGGCACCAGAGGTGGATGAGCAACCCTGAAAGGGCTCAGCAAGGCCTCCCCCTGGAGGGGCTGGTCCTCTCTGAATGACCCATATACACCTCCTTTACTTGTTAAGACCTTTCTCTTCAATTAACTCATCTCAGAGATGGCTAACTGGCTCAGTGGATAGAGTGCTGAGCCTCAAGTCAGGAAAACCTGAGTTCAAATCCAACCTCAGACACTCATTTGCTATATGATTCTGTGTAAGTTACCTAACCTCTTACCTATGTGCCTGTTTTTTATCTATAAATTGGGAATCATAAATAGCACCTAGCTCCCATGATTTATGATATTGTATCTAAAATTTGATGAATGTAATTTCCTTCCTTTTCACCCTTCTCAAACTGCCTGGGTTTGAGACAAAAGCTTCTGATGAACTTGTTAGGAGAATTGAAGGAGACCCTAAGAAACCATTTAGTCAGAGTATTATATATTTAGAGCTGTAAGGGACTTTAGAAATTATCTAGGCCAACTCTTTCACTTTATAGAGGAAGAATCTGCGGCCCAGAAATGTCAACTAACTTGATCCAAGACACTCAGCTATGGTGTTAGGAACCTAACGTGTTCACCTTAGGAGATGGGCTTCAAAAAAGGAGCCTGGAGAGGGCAATGTTTGGCACAAAGGAAAAATCTCTACAGGTGAAAGCTCAGGGGTAGGGGACTGGGGCGGGGGGGGGGGGGGTACCTGACCACTTAGCCCTCCTGCCTTATTTCCTTGCTGGCCAGGCAGTCTTAGGACACAGCTACCTATATCCCTGTTGCACATTCTAACTCTAAGAGACTGACCCAACAGGAGTTCCCCATTCTTTCCTAGTCCACAAATCCACCCCTAGCCCATCTACAAACTTAGCTTTAAACCATGACTTTCCAATATGAAGATATATAAGAAGACTACAGCAAAGTGATGCAGTGAAGAAAGTAGAGGTGTCCTAACATATGCCATGGCCATGGCTATATTTTTTAAAAAAGTAATAGCAACAGAATCAAAAGAGATCAGAGATTCAGAGCTGGGAAGGGCCTTGGAAATCATCTAATACAACCTCCTGATTTTGCAGTTGAGAAAACTGAAGCCCAGGGACATCTTGACTTGTTCAAGGTCACACAGGTGACTTTAATCCCCTTAGTCACTTAGGTAATAGAGCTGGTACTCTGATGCCAGCTAGGTGGCGCCACAGGGCACAGAGTTCCAGGCCTGAGGGCAGGAAGACATCTTTTTTTTTTTTTTTGCTTTTTGGAGGGCAATTGGGGTTAAGTGACTTGCCCAAGGTCACATGGCTAGTTTTTGTGTTAAGCGCCTGAGGCCGGATTTGAACTCAGGTCCTCCTGACTCCAGGGCCAGTGCTCTATTCACTTCGTCACCTAGCCGCCCCAAAGACTCATCTTCTTGAGTTCAAATCTGACCTCAGACATTTATTAACTATGTGACCCTGGTCAAGTCACTTAAATATGTTTGCCTCAGTTTCCTCATCAGTAAAATGAACAAGAGATGGAAATGGCAAACCACTGCAGTATCTTTTCCAAGAAAATCTCCAATGATATCAGGAAATGTTGGACACAACTCTCACTCTAAATATATCATGATTTCCACTGTATCTGGCCACCTGATTTCCTATAAATTGTGAATCCGAGGAATATAAATTCTCATAAGATTGTAGGAGTTAAGACTGAACGGGGCTTTGGAGATCACCTAGACTAGTCCTCTCATTTTTATTTAATCCCCCCAGAAACAGATACAGAAGAAGCACAATGTGGAGCAGTGGATAGAAAGCTGGACCTGAAGCTGGGAAGACCTGAGTTCAAATCTGGCCAAGTCAGCCTCTGTCTGCCTCCATCTCATCATCTGTAAAATAATAAATATCACCCACTTCCCTGGGTTATTATGAGATAATGTTTGCAAAGTGCTCTTTTCTCTCCAAACCTTAAAACACTATATAAATATTTGGTAATCATATGCTACATTTTCTTTTTTTTGCAAACTAAGTAGATTGAAGTTTATGGTTATGTGCTTGATTTAATTGTAAAATTAATTTTTTTGTCAAAACAATTACATTTTTAACCAAAAAATCCTCAATATTTAAAAAAGTGACAGAGGAGGGGAGTCCAGTACAGCCCATTCTGTACTGATTTTCTGCTTTTGTCTGAATGTTTGTAAGTTCTTTCTATGTTAGTATTTTCTCTAATTACAAACTCACAAAGGTAGGTGACATGACTGTAATTCCCCTTAAGTGGTGCTGTATATAATCGGAGGGCAGCTAGGTTTCACAGTGGATATAGTAGTGGGCCGGGAGTCAGGAAGACTCATCTTCTTAAGTTCAAATCTGTTCTCAGACACTTATGTCTATGTGACTTTGCACAAGTCACTTAACCCTTTTTGCCTCAGTTTCTTCATCTGTAAAATGAGCTGGAGAGAAAATGAAAAACCACTCCAGTATCTCTGCCAAGAAAACCCCAAATGGGGTCATAGAGAGTCAAACAGAACTGAATAACGACTGATATATCATTGAGGATTCAAATTTTGTTGAAAATGATGATGGGCATGCTATCGTACATCTAAGACTTCCTCACTTGATCAAGTATATATGTATCTTTCACTGATTCAAATGTATAACATACAGGATAGTGATAAGAGGCCTGCAAGAGTCTTTGCTTTGGCCTAGTAGCAGGAAAAGAACATCAGCTTTGAAATCAGAAGGTTTGGATTCAAATCCTGCCTCTCATGCTTACTACTTATGTGACCTTGAAAAAGTCATTCCTCCTTATGGCCTTGGTTTCCCTTTCTATAAAATGAGGAGATTGACTGGGCTATCTAGCCTTCCGAGGTCTAGATCTACAATCCTCCTGGATTGGAGCACAGTGATTGACAGCACCATTTCCAGTTCAGGAGATAGTTTGACTGGAGCCTAAAGAATATAAAAGAGAATAATGTGAAATAGAGCTGGAAAGGTAGGTTGGAAAAGAAGTTAAAAGAGGACACAAGCAGGACAATTTTGTTACTGCTTCATTAGCTGTAATGTATACTTTAAAAAAAATACATAAGAGGAGTTCACAGTTTCATATGCAATCCTCTGTTCTTTGCATATTGAAATGTTTGTTTTTATCGATGATTGCTAAACTCAAAAGAGAAAAAAAAATCATTTTTTTAAAAGAAAGGCTGAAATCAATTGCTTAGTACCTCGAATGCCAGTCCTTAGACTATATATTTTACCCTTTTGGCAATAGGGAGCCATTGACAGTTTGTGAGTAAAGAAGTGACCCAGTTAGACATGTACCTTAAGATAGGTTGGGTTTTGTTGTTGCTGGTGTTTTGGCAACTATGTGAAGAATGGATTAGGAATGAACAAAGGTGGTCCTAGATGACCAAAGTTAAAACTTGGGTATTTTGTAGGTGGTATTCTTTTTGAAACATGGGTTCAACTATGTGGGCACTAGAGTGCCTTCATTTCTGGAAACTGTAATTCTTTAGAAACAAATTTCCTTCTTTCCTTGGATCTGACATTTTGGAGCAAGGTAGTGGAAGTATGATGATCTTTGACTTATCTCTTTCCCATAGGATGGTGTCTCTAAACCTCTTAAATCCATTGCCCAGATGGCACCATAGCCAAAAACTTGATACAAACATCTGCTTTGTAAGAATTTAACAGTGATTTTAAAAAAAAAAAAGTAAGTCAAGACCTTCATCGTTGCACTTATAACCCACAAAGTGACAGAAAGGCAGTTGTGTTGTGGGACCCAGTAGCACTGTAGATAGATGGCTCTTTTCCTGTCTTACAGATGGCTATGATGCCAACTTCAGATCTGGGTCACACCACCTGCTAGTGAGAGATGTACAAGCAAGAGTTGTTGTTCCAAGCCTCTGACGAACCTGCCAAGACCCCGATTCCCAGATCATGGCCAATGCTACGGTCAACCAAAGTTACTACAAATAAAAAACTCCCAAACAAACAATATCGCACACCCAGTGGGCTAAATGACAGTTTCTATTATTCCCAGCCTCAGTATCAGTCAGGCCACTTGTTGGCCTGTACATTCTGTTGGTCCTTAATTGGCTTCATTTTTCATCCTGGCAGATGGCATTTCTTCAAGAGAGCGGTGCTGCTAACAGGGAAAGAGACACAGATTACCATAATCCTTGCTGCTGTCAGCAAGGAGGGGGTGTTCAGTCGGTGTGGGTTTGATCTGAAGTGACAATGTGATGCATCCTGTTTCCTTTGTCCACAGCTCAGGAGCCAGGGCACAGATTGGACTGGGATGTAGCAGTGGGTCAGACCATCCTTTGCTTGGCTAAGCTTCTTCTCCCTTTCCCCCCCGTCCAATTCTTACCATAGCCATTAAGCCATATGCTGGGAGTACATGGCCATCCCAAAGGGTAACTAAGTCACCTGATTCCCAGAGCTTCTTGCTACAGAGTAGACCCTCACCTGGCTACTTGGAAGGCCTGGGTCTAATAGGAATGAGGGGAGACCAATGGAGAACAGTTCCAGGTTAGCACAACTCCTATTGAACCACCTGACGCCAGAAGCAGTATTTATTGGCCCATCCCCTAAGCTTGCTGCACAGGGAAGGGCTTATTCATGATCTTTGTGACACTGGCCTCTTTACTAGTCTCCAAACAAGACACTTCATCTCCTGACTACAGGCATTTTTACTGACTGTGCCATATGCATGAAATACTTTCTCTCCTCATCTCTATATCCTAGCTTCTCTGGCTTCCTTCAGGTTGCAGCTAAAATCTCACCATCTGCAGGAAACCTTCCCAAATCCCCTTAAATGCTAGTGCCTCCCCTCTATTGGTTATCTTCAATTTATCCTGAATAGAACTTGTTTGTATATAAGAATACATAGTATATGGATTGTACATTACATGTGGGTACGCAGTACATGTTTGCATGTTGTCCTTCCCCTATTGATTATAAGCTCCTGAAGAAAGGAGGGTCTTTTCCCTTCCCTCAGATCTCTGGTGTGGAATACGGCACCCTATTGAATGACTGACTGACTGACTTTATTAATAAGGCAGCTTATAGGCGCCATCACTTAGGTCACTAAATTGCTACATCATTGACTAAGTCACTGCCTGGACCTCAGTTTTTCCCTCAGTGAAATGAAGGGGTGGAAGTAGATGGTCTTTTCCAGCTTTGATATTATATGAATTCTGCAGCTTTGCATTTAATTTGCAAGGATGGTTTATGGGTATGACTAATAAAAGGACCATGACTGAGCATGCTTTGTCCTCAGTTCCTCACCTTCAAATATGTATATTTCGAGGCAGCCTCCATTTCCTGAAAGAACAATGCTTGGCCAGAGAAATAGCCTTTCATTAGTCACTCCCATAAGCCACCCTTGCAAATTAAGTGCAAAGCTGCAGACATCATGTAAGCTGGGAGGGTCTTCAGAGAAGCATTACACATTTCAAAACAATACCTTTCTGTGGTTATCTACAATACATCCAGCTGTATTCCTCACTACCAGTCAATCAACAAGCATTTATAATATCATAAGATCAGAGATTTAGTGCTGAAATGGACCTTAGAGACCAACTCCTTCATTTTACAGATAAGGAAACTGAGGCACAAAGAATTTAAATGATTTGCCCAGAGTCAAACAGCTAATAAGTGAGACAGGATTCAAATTCAGGACCTCCTAACTCCATGTCCAGCACTCTTTCCACTTGCACCACCTAGATGCTCCTATTATTAGAGGTCTGAGTGTGGAGTCAGAAAGACTTGAGTTCAAATCTGGGCTCAAACCCTTACTAGCTGTTTGACCTTAGACAAGTCATTTAACCTCTGTTTGACTCAGTTTCCTCAACTATATAAGGGGGATAATAATAGTACTACCCAGCAAGGTTGCTGTGAGGACCAAATGTGATGAAATTTGTAAAGTGCTTAGCAAGTGCCCAGTACATAGCAGGTACTATATATTTATATTTAATATATTTACATTTAATAGCTAGGTACTCTTATGCTTAAATTAATTTTAATAAATATTTTGTTGATAGTACACCGAACCAAAGACTCCTGAATCTTAATATAGGGCTCTTTTTCACTATCCTATATATTTTTAACTGAATCAGTGGATGATACATGCATACTCAAGTTAGGAAGTCTTAGAAGCACACGCTACATCATCTCCATCATCATTTAAAAAATTAATATTATATATTCCTATTAAAAAAAATAATAATATTATGTACCAGGTACCATACTAGGCATAGGGGATACAAGCTATGGATTATGAATATTGTTATGCGCCAAGCATCAGAGATCTGAAGACAAAAGTGAGGCAATCCTTTCTCTCAAGAAGCTTATACAAGAGGCCGCTAGGTGGGGCAGTCAACAGAACACTGGCCCTGAAGTCAGGAGGACCTGAGTTCAAATCCAAGCTCAGACACTTAACACTTATTAGCCATGTGAGCTTGGACAAATTGCTTAACCCCAATTGCCCTGCCTTTCCCCCCCCCCCAAAAAAGAAGCTTATACAAGACAATTCTTGCTTTATGTAAATTCACATTGCAAATTTGATTTTATGTGAAAAAAAATCAACATTCCAAATAAACACGTATGTTAACTTTATTGGACTGTGCTCTTTTTGCTCCTGCCCCTCAGCTCAGGGTTCAGTGGCCTCCCAGCCCCCCACGAAAAAATAAAAACCCTATAGAAAAAACCCTCCATGTGAAAGCAGAAGCAGAGAGACCACCACACTCTTGGCCTTGCTAGATGCAGGGTTGGTGTGAGACTTCCAGCTCAGAGAGGACACCTTTGCTCCACTCTATTTCCCTCGCCCCAAGTCAGGCTCCTGCAATCTGCCTTCTGTCTGTCAGCTCAGGTACCTTGTGTCTGTCCCTGGGGTCTCTGTCTGGGTCTCTGTCTGGCCCCCTTGTGTGTGTCCCAAGAGTTCTTCCTTTTGCTCTGGCCAGGCCTGGACATGGCTGGCCCTAGCCGGGATTATTTCTGCTTCTGCTCTTCTCTGTCCCCAGCCTCCAAGTGTCCTTGAGCCACGTGTCAGCCCCCTTCCCAACCATGGGTGGCACAGCGCCATTCTTACCTTCCTCCTCTTCTTCCCCACATTTGTGGGCATATTGTCATTATGGTAAAAATTGCTTTAAGTAGAGGTCTGGAAACAGTTCTCTTACCTAACA